>VZTO01003484.1:1715-17772 GCA_013400615.1 Syrrhaptes paradoxus | reverse complement strand
ACTTTATCTACCACAAAACCCAAAGCAAACACCACTGCATCCATCTGAAAGAACCACTCAGACCGTACAATGCCATTTAATTTTGGCCAACTGTGCACCATATTGGTTCAGCGAACTCCAAACCACAAGGCCAGATTTAGCAGGGTGCACACAATGCATTTACTAAGATGTACACTTACTGGCTGCTGTCAGCACTTACCTTACGTAGCTGCTCTATTAGCTCCAGCTCCTCCTCTCGCTGTTTGGAGTTTTGTTTTACTCTAGGGTCTGCAGAATCATTAGCAGGAGACAAGGCACGGGTAGAAGATGAAGTAACAGCTAAAAAAGCAGCGTGAAGTAAAGAAAATCACTAAGTATGGTTTGATTGTCCTTCACTACTGTACAACACATGCACACTCAAGGTTCCAGAACGGATATAGTGCATTCCTTTTCACAAATCTGTTTCTTTAATTTGATTATTAATCAAGTAAACAATCTACTAATCTAAATGAGGTGTTCTGTTACACATTTTCCTTTCTGTTTAGATTCTGTTCTTTCTGTTGGCTAATAATCATCCATAAAAGGAGGACAAGTGTTGTCAGATGAAGTATGTTGAAACAGTTCAGTCTTTCTGAAGAAATTGTGATTTTATTATGTGCAACTGTGCAATGCAAAATTTATCAAGCTGCCTTCATCAGTTGTTGAAGGCTTTTGTGACATTTCCTTGGTATCCTTTTAGATATAAGCACAGAAAAGGAAGAACAAATTTCCACAAACATGACAAAAGAACATTTGACAGCTCTAAATAAAACATTGCTTATTCACAAAGTATGGAATGCCATGTGTCTACAAACGGACCTCTAAAAGCAGTTTGATGATAATGACCTGAAGTAACAGAACAGTGCAAAACCTAGGCAACGCAGCTGTAAATATCACGTAGCAAAACTAGCTAATTTCTGAGCTATATAACCTACCTTTGTTTGCTTCATCCCTGACAGCTGCTCGGAAAAGGAAACTCTCAGGTCGCTGGGGAGGGTTTCTATAGGAAGGCAGGGCTGCATGGCCAGGATATGGAGGGGAAAGGTGGACTAAACAAATGTGGAAAGGCACAGGAAAGGAAAGGAGGAAGAAGGAAATGGTTAGAGTTTAAATAGGAAATGGGTTCAGCAATGTGGTAATTAAAAAGAACAAAACAAAAATTTTAATATAATAATGACAAAATAAATTACAGCCATGCATGATAAAAGCGCAGAGCAGGAAAAGGCACTTCCAAGGACGCTTGCATGCAAAGCACATTCCACATACTGATTCCAACAACTGTTCTGACTGTTGCTGAATGCATCTGTGGGCCAAAGCCTGCATGAAGGCCTAAACCAGCCAAACCCTAGGCTCTGCCTGAGGACATGCTTCACCCCTGTTGTCTCTTCCCTAAAGCGTTTCTAAGGAGACCCAAATAACTGGGCAAATTCTCAAACACAGCAGTGCGACATAGAGAGATGGGAACATATGCTCCCTTCTCTTCACAGTACAAATAAGCAAGCAGGTATTTTGATCTTATTTTTCAGAAATTTTTTTTCCTTTCCCTGTTACCTGTCTGAGTGGTAGGTGAGCCAGGGGAGATGGTAGATCTGTCATCACTCTGTGGACAAAAAAGCAGAAGAGTATAAATGGTCCTAATCTGGAAAAGCTGTGGCTACATTTTAATTTTCTGTGTTCTCAAAAAGGTTCCACCCATCTAACTGTGTTTCAGAAAAAAAAAGGTATGTAAAAAAACACAGTGTTTTTCCCTATGTCTCATATATGCAGAAAGTGACAAAGTTTTTTCTTTTGCAGAAATGACACAATTACTTTTTTCTAAGGAAAAAGAATGACGAAACAGTTGTTTTCCTTCCAACCAAAAATTTGTATTTTTTGCAAAGGGGACACAGAAAAATCAGCTAATTAAATAACATGCAGAACTTGCACTACAGCAGCACCAATAAGGATACACATCTTCGACATCTTTGCTGACGCAAAACTGCTATTTAACGAACATCACTTTCCCTAGTAAAACACACTGGTTTCATTATAGGGCTTTCCACTGACTAACGAATTCTTGCGATGAATACATTCAGTACAGCAGTATCCTCAGAAGAGAAAGAAATACAGGATATCTGTATTCAATTGTAAAAGCAAGCTGGTACAGAATACTACAAAAGTCTTTTGATGAACTCAACTTGGTCAAGAGAAAATCATAAAGAGTAACATCAAAGAAAACCAAGAACCCCCCGGAGCAGAGGCTGGTTACCATGTTTTGATAGCTCAGGCCTCCTGTAGACACAGCCTAAAGCCAAGATGAGGTAATATCTACTACAGTTTAATCAGGTAAATCGGATTCATACCCTACCTGAACTTTTGATCAGAAGCTGACAGACTAACACCTGTTAAAACAGATGTGTGGATCCAAGAGTTTTTGTTGGCTTTACTAGTGAATGATAATAACAAGAGATACCTTGACAGGAGAGAAGGTAGAGGCACTAGGCAGGGCAGTAGCACAGCTTTCCTGATTCAACTCTGAGAGTGACTGAATGCAGAGAGAAAGAGAAGGCAGTAGCAGTGTTAGCAAACTGCTGACAGGTCATGCACAAAGGTGGAATGCAGGAGACAAGTTACAAAGGAAGAAGTGATCACGATCACATTCACAGAAACACTCAACATACCTGCTGAGCTACAGCTACAGCCTTCCTGCCCTCCTGAACTTACTGGCTAATAAGCTCGGGAGGTGGGATGTTCCTTTTACACACAACACAATGACACCGAAAGCAGAACTAAGAACAATGAGGGAAGCATCTTTAGTAATACCCAATGCAACACTTATCTGATGCCATCAGACAGAAGGAAGTTTTACCCCACAACAGTTCATTCTGAGCCACTGCTCAAAAAATAAATAGCTTTCTTTTTAACGCTTCAAGTATGCTATGCATTTTTATTAAGTTATTTTCCTATCAACTTTGTAAAATCACTGACACCCACACCTATCAGGCTCAAGAATACCCACTTCGTGTCTCGCACAAACACCTAATGCTGACCCTTGTGAATTACACAAGTCAATAAGATCCTGTGGCTGGAGTCCAGCTCTTGGGGAAGATGTCAGGTATGAGGATTTACAGTGTTATCACAAATAAACTGCAGCCATATTTCACTTATAACCAATACAAAACCCAACCAAATAACCAGCTTTTCGTATTTACAGAGCAGGAGCTCCAGCATGCCAATCTGTCACTGACACGTGGATCTAGAAAGCCAAATTCTGTGTCTGATTGAAAGCATAATCAAAATGTTAATACTTGAATACTGAATGGCTCAAGATTGAAACTACACCTTCTGAAACACCATTCAAATAGTGAAGTGGCAGTTCAGCACTGGAAAAGAACACCAAGTGACACCCAGAAACTCTACAGATGTGAACAACACACTTGGGAGCATTAGTAATTTAAATGATTCGCAACAACTCTTCCACTTAGAACAGTACAGCCAGGAAGGACTAAAAGGAGAAGTTATACCCTGAACAAGCCTTAAACACAAACATCTTTAGGCCCTACGCAGACTTAACAGCTGATCCCCAACAAAGCCTCTTTCTCCACACCAGTGCAGAGCAAAAATCCTGGGGTTTTGTTGTTGTTGTTTTAAGGAGTTTCAAAATATCACTTGACTTAAGCAAAACAATAGCTAGTATATGAGAACAGTAAAATAAACCAGAAGTAGGTGGTCTGTAACAACATAACTGTTTATTCCTGTATGAAAAGAGCAAGACAACCTCGATGCAGACTAACAACAAGCTGTCACAATCCACGTACTCAGCAGTGGGTGAAGGGGAACACAGCACACCACAGGGCAGGACAACCACAACAGCAACACACGGCATGCTCGTCACCTGTTTGTGAGTCCCTGGCCTTCTTTTAATGGTATTGGTGTTACTGTCAATCTCAAACACAAAGAGAGGCTCAAAGCCATTCTGTCAGGGACAGCAGGGAAAGAAAGAGAGGGAAGAAAGGAAGAAGTGAGGCAAAGAACAACTGGAAGAAAAAATAGCGACAATAAAAAAGGAACCAGGATGCTGCTATCCAGACTTGCAACACTTACTGCACATGCTACACTTGGTCTCCAGGTCTAGCACTGAAATCAGAGAAATCTCCCTGTGCCAGACACAACAGAGACTGCCAAAACAGAGCCCAACCAGAACTCTGCATCAACCAAATAAGGATATTTTAAGGGCATTTTATTATTAAATGTTTGAATACACAAATGGATGCCAATGGCCTGAGGGAAAACTTCAGGATACAAGTTTGCATAATTCAAATTCTGCTTACTTTACCCATACCATTATTATTTGTAACACACTGGTGCCTAAAAGCATTAACTTAAAATGTTTCAGAGACCCCACGTGCTAACAGTAATACCACGGCCTCAAGACCACAACAAGAGAACACAACGCAATCAGGGGAGCACAAGGCAGCAATGACACAAAGGTTATGAAAGGAAGAGGTCGCACCAGCTGCCCGATGCTTATCAAGTATTTCACAGGCTGCACAACAGAGAAACTGAGCAGCAGTTTGAGAGGATGTTTGGGTTTTTCTTTTCCTTCCATAGTGCTCACCCTATAAGGGACAGTATGGGAGAAAACAAGAAGAAATTTTGGGAAAAATGAGACTCCTAAGACATCAAGGCTGAAATCATTACCCAAGTCTGAAGCCTTGCTACTATCTCAACAAGCAATCTCAACTGTAACAAATGGGACTCCCCTCGCAAGGACAGCAAGCAGGATGTGACTAACGCAACACTTGGAGGGATACGGCACATTTTCTCAGGGAGGCTAGTGATGTGTTTCTCCAGCAACGTTTTGGTTAGTCTAGCCATGACAAGTCAACACAAAGACATCCACCACAGTGGGCTATGAAGTACCACAGCCAAGCTCCACTTCTAATCGCAGCTATGGAGAAGAAACATACAACCAAACTGAACTGTTAACGCTCACAGAAAGCATGGGCAGTCATTTGTGAGGTCAGACTGTCCTGAAATCCTTTCCAAACAGAAGGAAACAGTCAGAGCAACCTGTGCAATGTGAATACATTTTAATTAGTGATAAAAGACAACATGGAAAAGACCAAAAGAATCATGATGTAAGAATTAAAAAAGGAGATTCACAACTTAAATTTTGAATTCTGAAGTAGTAAAATAAAAGAAAGCACACTCGCTTTCTAACTACATGTTAGACTCATTACTTTTTTAATCTTTTCCTTACATTTGAGCTGAAAACACTGTTTGGAGGAAAAAAAAAAGCAACCGCTCTGTTTAGAAAGCTCTGATGTAATGAGGGAAATGCTAAACAAAAGATCTTTCGCTATATGTCTATGTAATACTCTCCTCTTTTGTCACAAAATGTTATTCCCACACCATAAAGCTAGAACAACCAGTGCAAAATCTAGCAGAACTTTATTTTATTTTAAACTAACCTATCTGCAAGTTTCAATGTCCAAAAGTTTTGTAAGGTGAAGTTTACACTATTGCATGCAGTCCTTACGCAGAGAGAAAAAAAGACAGAGAGGAAACTACATAAATGGAAAATATGTCCTGAAAACTGCCATTAGCAAATAGAATGTTGATATGAAATGCTTCTATACTTTGATGGAGGAAAAAACCATCCTCAGAAATCAGACCTAGCTAAATTTCAAATCCAATAGGACACTGAAAATGTCAAATGAAATGCAATAGAATATAAAAAGGTAAAGGTAATTTCATCTCCTATGAGAGACCTTTTTTTTTTAAAGCAAACTAATGAACATTTCCTCGTTGCTGAACAAGTTTTTACCATACAAAATACATTTATGGAAACAAAAATGCTACAAATTCATGAGCTAAGGTGGGTTTAATGTTCCAGTTACAATAATTGCCAGAAACAGCTTCCCTGGCATATGTAATCATTAGACATGGTGTGTATTTCCACTACAGAACAGAGCTGCAGAGATCATCCTTCAGCAGTTCAGAAAACCCAGTATATCATACAGTATTACAGTTTAGTACTGCCGAAAAGAGCAAGGAATCAAAAGAAAAACGAACAGAGAAATTACTGCTTTCAAACTGAGTTCAATCTTTCCCTACCAGCCTGGCCACTTTTCTGTGAAGTGTAAGGATGTAACTTGGTTAAAGACACAAAGGAAACAAACAGTGAGGGAAGGCAGTTTCAGAATAATTTCTGAAAATTCTGAGTCAGGTAACAGAAAATTCTATATACTAACTTACAACAAAGGTCATGGGATCACACAATCAAACAGAAACGGGGTCGTTACAGGTATCTATAAACACATTCCAAAGATTAATTCACTGACAAGAACATCAACAAGTAACCCAAAGCACTGCTATTCTGTTTCTTATCTAAATGTGAAAGCACATTTTGATATGCTAATTGATTGTGATTTCTCTATACACACATGCATGATCACTACATCTCTCTCTAATATTATCAGCTTTCCTTCTCTCCCACACAGTGCTAGGCATGTGAAAGCAGGAAAACCAAAAAGTCTGAACAAAGAGACACTAAATATCTTTACCAACACGTCCTAGAGAGAGATATTCTAATCAAGAGCACTGCCTGAAGAAAACGGCAGATAACGGAAGCACATAAATTAAGAAAATAAATCCCAGGCATGCAGTCATGCAACAGCAGGCAAATCAGGTGTATTCTGCTTTTAATGCCATGGACTATGGCATTAATTATATTCTTTAATTATGCTACATCACTAAGATGCCATAAAGGAAGAAATAGCATAAAACATGAATTAGGTAAATAAATGGTTTCGGTTTTGTTAAGTGTTCAAAATAGATTATTTTAAAGACATCTTCATCGATAAAAAAAGTGAGGAATATTTCATGACATGTAGCACTCATTTGTAAAGCAGTTTTTCCCTGTGCTATGATATGGTTACCAAGACACTCAATATTTCTAACCACCATGTGCAGGACACAGACAAGTTAAAGTAGAAGGTTCTATTCAAAGTATTAAATTTTCTTACTCGACACTGAAGAGCACATAAATTAGGAAGCATGGAGAAGAAATCAAACCAGAACAACTAGAGGTAAATTTTTAATTTTATAAGCTGTTCTTTACTATCAGTAATTTTCTTCTGCTTTCAGCAAAAGATAAGCTTTAATTATTTTGTGGAAAAACATCACTATATTATTAACAAACAGCTGACATAATGAGTATCAACACATTTGTAACATTAAAGTCCATAGCTAAGCTACTTTTCAGCAAAAATAGTCATGTTTTATGCTATTTAGATTAGCTTTAAAACAGTCGGTCTAATCTGAGACAATCATAAATGTTATTTCTATGCTCTAGAATCTGCCACACAAAAAGGCCATTACGTGCAGGATCTTACCACTAACAAGGCACTATCATCAGTATGCTGAGACCTTCTGGATGGAAAGGGACACTGGGAGGTGGGAGAGATGGAGTAACGTCAGAAACACACAGAATGTCAGAAACACACGGTATGTGAACAGACAGACATTTTGGAACATGTACTGCTTGTTTATAGCATTGTGAGGCTTTTTAAAAAAAATCCATAAAGTATGTGTAACTCTAGGAATATATAGCCACATGACCCATGAATTATAGTGTATTCGTATTACTTAAGGAATCAATTATTCTGCTTTCCACATTGTCTCAAGCAAATACAGACAACGACGTACTCCCAGTCCTTACCACGGTAGAACAAAGAACCCTTTAAAAGCATAAATTAAGAGCAGAAGAACATTAAGAAGGAAAAGGAGCAAAAACTATTTCAACTAGCCCATATTTTGGTAATTTTCTAAAAAGAGTGAGTTGGAAAATGCTGCTAAAGAACTATTTATATTCATTATATTATTAAAAGGCTTGATCTGATTAACACTGCCAAGTGAATTATCTTCCCCTGGAGGAAAGTGGGGATGGCAAGCAGTGAAAAAGCTACTACTATGCAGAAATCCGATAAAGAAAGTGAACAGATGTCACTGGCTCAGCTCTGAATACTCCAGAAGACTGAGCCTTGTATGATTTGTGCTCCCTACTGACTTATGTTTTTGATTATAAAACTACACTAGAATAAAACTTTTTAAAATTTATTTATTTTTCTGATAGCCCTCACAATTCTAATGTTTAATCTTTCTGGGATAACTGGCGACCCAATGAGAGGAAACTGGGAGAAAACTGATCAACGAAGGATGACTACAACACAGTAACCTGTCTGAATACTCCTGTTAGAAAGTAAACTGTACTGCTCGCAAGGAGCAACTTAAAATGGAATATGAAATGTATTATCTGTATAGAACACAGAAAACATACAAGAAACAATAAAACAGCATACTTGGACAGGCAATCTACATAAACAGAAAGAAATATTAGACTGGTCCAATAAGCAAAAAAACCATAACCCAAGTCTATGCTATAACCCAGTCCTGAGGAGTTCTCCGCAATCAGGAAAATATCTCTGATGGAGTGAGGTAAGAATTCGGGTGCTGACATCCCCAGTAATATTCTCATTAGACTCTTACCTCACTATCCAGAGGACTTTGCTTCTGAGGACTTAAAGATGCTTTTTGCTACAGAGAAAAAGGAAAAATGAAAGACCAATTTAAAAGAATGTGACAGAGAAAAAAAGCTCAGAACAAACCAGCATAATTTAGAAGTGTTTTAAAACAGTAGTAGT
Organism: Syrrhaptes paradoxus; assembly: GCA_013400615.1. Taxonomy (NCBI): domain Eukaryota; kingdom Metazoa; phylum Chordata; class Aves; order Pterocliformes; family Pteroclidae; genus Syrrhaptes; species Syrrhaptes paradoxus. Next base: position 9,067 of record VZTO01003484.1, on the reverse strand, counting down.
CCTAGTTTTTAAATAAAATATGTATTGAGGAAATTGCAAGTTTCCAGTGAGCGGAAACTCCACTAAAACAGCCTTTATTCCATATGAAAACAAAAAAACCCAAATTGTTTTTTGCATATTAAAGATGCATAATAAAACCAAAATATAACCCAAGGGAGGAATTTAATTGCTGAGAATAAAGTGCTCATGAATGACAAAGGCAACAGAAAAAAAACCCCAACAATCAAAACTGAAAACCCCAAAAGGCTCTTCAATGAACAAAACGCATCCTAAATATCTGAAGTCTTTAAGTGAAACACTGAGCTGTACCTTTAATAAAAGCAGTTTTCCTACAAAACATTGCCAGGGGCCTGAGATTAGCCGGTGCAGTATCAAATAGGTATTAAAAGGACACACCTTAACAAAGTCAAGGACAGCTTCTCTCTGAATCTGTTTTGTTCTCATCCTCTCCTCCTCGTACTGAAGCGCTGCCAGCTGGGCCTCTCGACGGGTACGCTCTATGTGACTGCGGTGCAGCTCGGGATCTGTATTTGGCACCTGGAGGAAAACAGGGCACCAGGCTGTAAAGGCAGAGCTCCACAGGGTCAAACAGATGGGTTATGGAGAAACAGTCCATGTTTTGTGGCTAACATCAGTTTGATTTTGCATCAAATTCATCCAAAAGAATAAAATAGTAGAGTTCAGTGTGTTACCTGACTGTGGTGACTTGACAGGGAGAGAAAATAAGGTGAATCAGCCGGGGGTCTGACAAATGGAAAAACAGAGAGTAAGAGTACTTTTCATCTTAAATATAAACATTTTCATACATGAGTTGTCAGAGACACACAAGTATCTCACCAAATCAGAAAAGTAACCGTTTAGTAAGCAAAGCTGTTAAACCAACTGCTGCGATAACAATTTAACGTATTGTGCATGACAGATTTTGTGCAGTCATTTCTATCTCTTCTGCTGAATTGCGATAAAATTTTTCTACAGCTCAAGATGTACCAATGGGATTGTACGTTTGGCTTACTACACCGAGTTACTCAGTACTTTATACCCATTCTCTATGAGCTGCTTAAGTAATCAATCCAGGAATTTTTCAGATGATCCTCCTTTAGAGAAACAATTCGTATGATTGGGAGGGGCCGGGGCAGAAATAAAATCAATCAATAGAAACTATATGTTTCTTTTCCCTACCTCTCTGTCCTGTCCACATAACTCCTTAGTACTTGGTGATGCTCTCTGTCCTGCATCAAATCTAGAGTTTCAGGTCTTCGTAATTCATCAGTATCCCTGCAGGTAAACACCAGGTGGAAGGGGGATTGGCCACTGATGCTTAAAAACTACTGTCACATGAATTCTCCCCCACATTACAGCCAGTTTTCTAAGAGTAATTGCCTAGACAGTTAGCTTCAGATAACCACAAAGGTGAAATTTAGGACAACTAAAGAAATCACGTTGTGATATCAAGTTAGATCACAACTACTGCAGTTCGTAATTAAATAAATGAAACTTCCTTAATTAACAATGATTTCAAAATACTTAAAGATTAAATCTCTCTTTTAAGACCACATTCTGGTTTTGCAGGCCTTATTCTGCTCTCGAAAGAACAGAATTGTTTTAAATATTAGCACCCTCTGATATTTTCAGAATAAACCTGCTCACTTCACCCGTCAAGTGATGACTTAACTGTCAGTGATACAAGCCATCAAAGTCACATAACCTGTCTCTTATCTATCATATCAACAATAAAAGAGATATTTTGCAGTCAGTTCTTTGCTAGAAGGCAGCTGCTAGCACTGAAACACTTCTCAAGGTCCACAGTCTACAGCATGTTCCATGCCACTTTGCTGCCTAGAAAGTTACTTGATGGAAATCAAGCAGCTTGCTCTTGACAGCCTGGACTCTGAAACCTTTGCTCCTAGGGCAACAAGGGAGTAGAGACATGCTTCCCAACGCATTTCCAAAAAATGTCAGTCCTGCTGCCTGTGTGTAGAGTTATTACCTATTCTGCATGGAGAAGCTTAGGAGATGTGGAAGACCCATATGCTACAGGTCTCCTCTGTTACTTCAATTAGCACTGATGCACGTGACAAATCCATTCCCGTGCTGTTTGGAAAGGACAGGACTGGGTTCAACTGAGTGCCAAGAACCACATTCAGAGCAGAGCACACACAGCTTTGTTGCATCAGGGATGCACCACAGTCTGTCTAGAGGCACAAACTGTATTTACTGAACTGAATCAAATGTAAGAACTCTTGAGATGAAGTCTGCATTACATCCAACTCTAAGAGTTTCAATAGCTCCAGCATGCTGAAGAAAAAAAACAAGGCAGCCTGCCAAGGCATTTGCACAGAATTATTGTGGAAGCAGTTTACAGCTTGTGGTTGCCACAAATGAAATATTTGACTAATACAAGCTTAAAATATAAAAAAACTACTCATTATCATATGGCTGTTTTTCCACAATTCTGAAAGCAACAACAATATGACCTGTTTTTAGTGCCTCAATAAGAATTCTACTCTGCATAATCCAAATAAGCTACAATTAATTTAGATTGTTCATGAACCAACTGCTTCCCCATGAAGACTGCCTGCCATCCTTAAGTTAAATTTTGAAGACACTAGATACCCTAGTGAACTACAACTTCCTTTATCATTAAAACTGTCATGGCTAACTAGCCTTCTCCTGTCTTATTTCCTTCAGATATGCCATGGAATCCAGTATTTGTAAAGTCTGCCCATTTCCATGTTGACCACAAATGTTCAAACAGAAAAATAAATAAATAAACAAAAAAAATCAGTCCTTCAAATCAAGAGCACTCACTTTATTTGGGAAGAATACGTCAGACTGCTGTTTTATTTTTCGTCTTACCTGCAGACACTACAGGATAAGGAATGCTGATATATGCTGAAGGAGCTACCCTCCTGTATACCAGTACAGCTACTGTACCTGCACATTGAGAAAAAATTTCAGAATCCCTATTAAAATGTTGCCGTAACTCTGGAAAAATTTACACATGATTCTTGATTTCTCTTTCAATACCATTTTAGAATGCTATTAAAAATTAATTTCTGCTGACAGCATAAGTAATGACATACTTATGGCTAGCAGTTGTCTTTTTTATTTTTTTTTAAACATTCCTAGTACAACTGTGCTGGGTTTCTGCTGAGTCCTTGCACATTCACTTTCAGTTCACAGAATACTGAAATGCTTCAATGCCATATTAAATGTTCTACCAATTTTTATTTTAGTTCCATTAGCAAGAAGCTACGCATTTGCTTATTTTCTGTTCTTTTAACTAGACACTTTGTGTAACGTTATTGTTACCACATTCTTACCTATTTTGATGTAAATATCGCCTTGTATCCTCTGTTCTCTGAAACTCTCTGATAGATGCAGGCTTTACTGGTGAGCCCTAAGCAAAATCACACAGAAGGCTAAGTTAGCAACTTATTCAGAAAACTGTACATTAACATCAAATAATACATTTGTAGAACAACATTTGTAATTACTGGTACTCAAAATACCTGTCAAAGAAACAGAAAATACAAATCAGGGATGTTCATTTCCATCTCGGCAAGTTCATTTTTATTTTTTCCTGCAACTTAAATAAACTTTAGTTTCAAGATTAAATACGCTTAATAATAAACTGAAGAGTTTTAAACCCTCCATTATTAAGAATCATGCAGAGAAGCAAACATAGGTAGAAAATAGCTAATGACACTTCGAAGCAATGCAGAGTTAAGCTCTGAAGAATGTATACAAAAGTGTACAGCAATGCAGTCTGGACTCTCAGAAATACAGGATACAATAGCTGATGCCCTCAAGACAGGTCACAGAAGGAGTAAGAAAGCAAAAGATGGGATGAATGAGAACACTAGAGGCTTAATCTGAGCTATGAAATCATTTAACCCATTGGGAACAGAGATATATTGCCCGTGGTGTTACTTTAAAACTTTTACTGATACCCATTAATGTAGGAAAATGGAAACTTTTCAAGTTGAACTTGCTAGTTTTCACTCATGCCTGCATGTATGTATCTATAGTGCCCACAGTTAGCCTTCTGAAGCAGTATTTTGGATTGCCTTTTAACTGAACCAGTAGTTTCTCTAAAAAGCAAACAGTTTAATTTTTATGAATAGACAGATCCCTATGAATGGCTCTTCTGATGCTGATCAATGCCTTTTCCCTCTCCTACAGCAGAGTCTGCGGGTTGTATTGCCAATAGTTGCACTTTCTGAGTTTTGCTCGTGTCTACGCTTCCAGTGGCACTAGCTTTTGTGATTTGATACTGAATTTATGAGATTTGCAAAATGAATGCACTGCTCAGATATCTACGTCACTCATTTTAAACACAGTAATGTAAAGCGGACAAAATAGGGACCAGGCTCCTCCATGAATGCTGAAGATTTTTTTGTTTTTCCTTCTCCTTTCCTTTCTTCAAAGACCTAGTATCTTTCTCCTTCAAAACACACAAAACTTTGAAAAGACACATTTGAATTGCAGCACAGTAAGTACCTCAAGTATTTAGTCCACAAAGATTTTCTCTGACAGGTTTTCATGCAATATGCACAGTGAGTCACGGAACTGCACACCCATGTACATAGGTATTAATTAAGACTGACAGAACACGGAGGGAAATGTTATGTGGCTGAAAATCTGTTTTTATAGGTTAGATTTCTGAGGACACCTCTCCAGAAGCGTACCATCCAAATGGCTTCACAGGGAACAGATTTCTCCATGTGTTCACAGCAGTGGCTACAACAACTGGAAAAAAGGCACCTTCCAGTTTTGGCAATTTGTACAATTTCAAAGCAACTTTAGTGAATTTTATTCAAGGGCACGCTAATTCTTGTGCACTAGAATGCAATGAAATGACATGAGCTAAAGAAAAGTGACAGTAACTTTATGGGCATCATTGTCCTTGTCTGTGCCAGGACATCATTTGGATACAGTAAGCAATCAATAAAAGCAGCTGTTATTAGGACAGTATATGCCAAGCTTGCCCTTTAAATTTTTTTTTTTAAATTACTTTTCTTAGTAGATAAAAAACCGAACAACACCAGAGAAAACCTCTGAGGACAAGAAGCATTAATACCATCACAAAGGCTTGCCTGGGTGTATGAATTTGACTAATTTAAGTAAAAGTACCACCTCATTAGAGATTCGCCGCTGGTCAATATATGCCATGAACTGTTATAATGATGTCTACCCTGCTAAGGGAAAAAAATACTTACCCCCACCTCTTGTGTAGACTGTTGTCACCCTAATAAAGCACTGGAACTNTGTCAGCTAACATCAAGACTGTACAATGATTTGTGTATATTTTGAATAATTTCTCTTGGTTCCAAGTCATCTCTGTCAGAAAAATTAGAATGGATATGACTGATACTTCTACTTTTACTACTGCAACAACAAAACAGGGCAGCACGTCTAAGTCATCTGGATGCAAATGCAATAAATATAAAAAGTGTATGTTGAAATAATGAAGGACAGTACACAAAGCAACAACACCCCTCTAAAACCACATCTGCAGTTTTACTTTAAAAAGAGTAATGAAAAAAAAATTACGAACCACTGAAATGAGAGCAAGAAACAGTACGGTTTGGCCAGTATTGATTTACCCTTGTGTGGGCAACATTATCTAGGGCAATTTTTTCACTTGTCACTGCTGTTATACATTCTGCTCAGGGATTCTGAGAGTTACGACGTTGAGCAAACACTCTGGTAAAAAATACTGTGCTGGGCATGAAGGGGAAAGGATAAGCTCCCTTTCTGAGCGCTAGAGCTTTCTTTTTCTTAAAACTCTCCCTAAACTTGCTCCAGACTCTCTTGAAGACATTCTTTTCCTACTCCCCCGCCCCTTTTCTGCTTGTCTGAAACAGACTTCTCTTTGCCTCACCACACAATCTAGCAACTGTTACTGCCAAAGCCACCTCCTCTGCTCCTACAACCATCCAAAACAGCACTCCTATTTACTTCAGCTTCATTAAATCTCTATTTCAGTTTCAAATTTTACAAAAACCCCAACAAACCAAACCAAAACTCTCCTTTGTTCCAAGCTTGCTTATTAAACTTAAATATAACAACAACAATAATAGTAGTAATACAGTAGAGGGTGAAAGACATTAGTATGTGTGTTAGGGAACACAAAATTGGAAAGGATCTCCTGGATCACTGACAGCCACGTGCCATGGCTTGCGCCCGTCTCAGATACTCCTACTCAAGAACTGTCTGTGCTCCATCTTACCAGACTAGTGAGGCGCTTTGAAACCTCTGGTGTACAAAACCCAAAAAACAAAATAAAGTTAGTCTTGGAGGCGGAGCTGGCAGCACTACCTGTTATTAAGGCTGCCCACAGCTTCCCACGACACCTTGTCTTCAGTTCTTCTAGCTTTGCCAAATTTAACTGATCGAACCGAATTTTTTGTCCGTTAACATGTAAAAGAGCGTGAGTTCAGCAAGAAGTTTCAGACATTTCTAGAAGGTGGCAAAGCCCACAGAATATTGTGGCAGAGAAGAATAAGACCAAGAAGAGAAGATGGCAAACGATGAAGAGGGAGAGGAGGAAGGAAGAGAAAAAGGAAAAGTGGGAGCTGGGCATGGAAGATTAAAAATAGCTGGCAGGAGTGACACTCAGTGAATATGAGTTGCAGCAACTAGGGGAAAAGGAAAACAGGGAGCAGGTGAGAAAGAAGAAAAATTAAAGTACATGGGGATGAGATCTAAAAATAAGTAGAGCAGAAAATAGAGAAGAGGGAATGACTGAAAGAAACCCAAACCTGGAGGAACGCTAAAATTGGAACATATAAAGATGCAGTGGAAGCAGCAGATTATTGGAAATTAAGATGGCGAAGGAGTGCTGAGATCAAGAAACATGGAAAGTGCTATCACCTCTTGAACAAATATGAGGGGGCTACTGTAAAACAACCAATTGAGAAGGTACAAAGAAGGAATGTCACTCACAAATCTCAATCCCTCCTACATGGCTTGCATGTTTGGATTAAAATCCAAGACTGCTGAACAAGGCATTTTTGCTACTTGGAAATAGGAAATTCCCTGGCAAAACCGCTCATCCCGTTCCGACAGCAGTCAGCACAGAGCACTGACAATTTACTACTTCTGTAAATCTTCCCCAGTAGATCAAGCAGCAAAACTCCATACACTGAAATTCAATATTCCAAAATACTGTTTGAAGCGGTTGGAGACTTTAACTTTGCACATATGCAGAAGCTGACACAATGTTTCCCAGATAATGTTTCTGGAACTTTAATAATGATGACGATAGATATTGTTAGCCAAAGATCACTATTTACCTCCACCATTGGTTACAACCGTGCTCCCTCGGTTTTCTTGATACTGACTTT
>VZTO01003482.1:168413-183512 GCA_013400615.1 Syrrhaptes paradoxus | reverse complement strand
GTGTTTTAATCCTGCTTCCCCACAAAATTTAGATGAATGGAAGGAAAAGAGAGCGGGGAAAGAGCTGTTGGCACACTGCTTTGAGAACACTCATAAAGAGGAGCTGAGAGCAGGCCAGCCGGTCAACAGCCCAATGTAAACGCAATCTTAGCTGCAATGATTAATTTATGCTGAAGTTAATGGCAGGCTGGGGACAGCTGCTTTGTAGGCTCATGAGAAATATTATCTAAAGGCTCTTTCACACCTTCATTTCTTGTGATGTGTCACAACCATGGCACTCCTCAGGACCTTACAAACTCCTTTCCTTGGAAATAACATTATCATCTCAGAGAAAGGGGAGAAACCCACACGCTGCAGGATTGCTTGGCTCAAACGTGGCTTTTCATCCCTAGAACTCAGGAGGGTTCTGCAAAGAGAGTCAATACCATCAGTCGCATTTTCCAAGCTGGAGCGGAGAAAGGAAAAAGCAGCACGTGTGAAGGTTACCCAGCAGGGCAGCAGCGCAGTGGGAACACGAGGCTGGGACACCGAGAAAAACGGCATCACTAATGTGACCAAACCCTAATATACAGAGCAGAGTCAAGGGGGGAACAGAAAATACAGCAGTCCTTCAGGACTACCCAGGCAGCTGTCTGGTTATCTAAGCCCTGCGATGTCTGTCCATCTAGTGTTGCACCTCATTCAACCTGGTTCTCAAAACCTACAGCCCAGGATTTTGTAAGTCCCATGAAGGTTCAAGAACCACCAGAAGTACCCAAACAAACCAGGTCTCCAACACAAACCAGGTCTCTGCCTTTCTGCTAAACCACCGACGAGGAACAGAATTACCTGGCAACCCCATTCCTGTTAAAAATAGAGTTGCTGCCCTACCCTATATTTACAGTACAGGAGGATATTCAACCTCTACACGTTTAGAAAGACCTTTAGTTTATTTCTCGTTCAGAAAAAGCTCTGGAAACAAAGCACTTATATAAATTAATAATAAGCACTTCAAAATCTGTTGCGGATAAAAGGGGAGAGGGAGAGTAAGGATGACTTGTGTATGTTCACCTGCCCGTGAATGCCTCGATCACCTTTTCCCAAAGCACAAAAACACGCACAAAGGCCACGTTCAGGAGACAAACGAATAAGCATCACAGGTCTGTCGACTGTGTCAGAATTTCCCGAGCTCTCCACAGTGTTGCTGTCTCAGCACTTGCTCACCTGGCAGAACGGGAAATTCATTTAAAGTGACAAATCCTCGCACCCAGTTGGGTCTCCAGCTGTCCGCCTCGGGACGCGATGGAGAGCAGAAAACAACACAGCCACGTCCAGCTCCTCCAAACCTCTGCAGCCCCCATTCCCCCGAGGCTGGAGCAGCACGCAACAACAAAACCTGAAGGCTGCAACTGAACTGAATAACCCCAAATTAAACGTGTTATGTCACTGCGAGAAACTCGCGGCTCTGGGAAAGGGCTGAACCAGAGGCGGCTAAAAATGCAAAAGGAAGGATGAGAGCAACCAAAAACAATCACAGGCGTGAAATTATCGGGGAAAAAGACAGAATACAGGAGATGCACTGGCTGAACAGCGAACAGAAAGTGACAGTGTTGAACACTGTCCTGTAAATATTTACACCCTATAAATATCACCTTCCCACCGGACATAAGGCAGAGGTTGAAGGGGGAACTCTGATTCACTCAACACAGTAAGCACGAGCAGAGCTTTTCCTACCCATCTACAATGTATTCAGGGGACCGTGAGGTCAAAACGACGCCGCAAGCACAAATCCAAGCCATTACAGATACTCGTCCAGCAGATCCCCATGTAGCCCTGTGCTCCTCCAAACCAAACCCCCAGGCAGCAAATCTTACACGTGAATTTTCTTCTTTATCCTCCTCTAAACCTCTTTTTTACAGGCACCCAGACCGTTCATTTTCTATATTGCTGGCACAGAGCTGTGCAAGAGGACATTTTCTAAATGTGATTTAATAGTTAGCTCAGAGAGATGAGCAGCATCTTGTTAAAGCACCATCCATATGGCCCCAGTCCCTCTTCCTGGGTCGTACGAGCTCCTCTTCAGAACAGACCTATCCTGACCGAGCACATGCAAAAAGCAGGGTCACAGCACTGTGCTGCCTAGGATCTTCTTCAATAACATACTGCACACTCCTACCCTTGAACTGTCATTTGCTTTTTGTATTGATTACAGTTATTAGGAGTAAAAGCACCAAATACTCAAATATGAAAATTTACTTTGATTCTTCTACACAGAGAATTTGTGAAAAGAGCTTCTGAAAATACACAGAGAGAACTGGAAACATGAAGGGAATGTTCTCCTTGCTGCTGTCATAATGAGAGCACAAAGTTTTCTAACTTTCTGATTGCTGGCAGCCGGAACTTTTGCCAGGTGTTGTGTGAAGCTCTTTTTTTCTTCTCCTGCCATGCAAGAGTGCAAAAGCCTAGCAGAAGGGAAGAGTGGAGGGTATAGATCTTGCTTCCTGCTGTTGTTTTGATTTATTTTTTTTCAGATAAGGGTATGCCAGCCTGTGTTACGGGTGGAGAGGGAATTACAGCCCCACATTCCTGAGACACACCTCTGGGTTACAGACAGTGCGGTGTCACCTGGTGATTTACACAAGCCTCCTGGCTCCGGGGTGCTGAGGATGGGAGCTGGCTGAGTAACGCTGAACAGAACGGACAGGGCTCTCAAACAGGGGCACCAGTGGGAAAAATATCCGCACATGAGAAAAAACATACGTAAGGGACAATTGCAAAAAGTCAAAATTAACAGTGGATAAGCAAGGAGTCAAGCAGACAAAAAACCATACAAAAATACCAGCAGACCAAAAAAGTTTTGGGTTGGTTTGATGATGCTTTTTAACCAGTAAAACATCGAACTGCTTAAAATTAAGTACCTGGTTTGCAGGGTGTTTATTACCTACACATTTTCTGAACACGGTGTAAAGAACAGCTAATCCAAATTCTATTTCACACAACCCGGGCAGACATTAACGGTACTTTAAACTTCAGATCATCCACTGGGATGAATACCGTTCAGCCCCAAACATGAGCTGAATCCAACTGTCCTGCTAATAAATCCATCCATCCCTTGCGCTGCTGCTGCGCTGCTGCCGGTCCAGGAGCAGAGAACATGCGGCTTTTCCAGGCTGAAGTCCTCCCACTGCCACATCGCCTCCAATGCAAGGGAAAAACTGTCACTGGTGCCACATCCCAGTAAGTAACCTTAGCCATGCTGCTGTCCTCAAAACATTCAGACCTTCCCCCATCCAAGGTCTGCCACACAATGCAATTTCCTCTTCAGCTTAGTATGCTAATGAGACAATGGAGAGAATCTGAAAATAGCAAGATACACCTTCCAGACACCCTTACACGGAAACAAGGTAGGTCAAGCTTCTGCGAGGTAAGAGAACTTCCCAAAACCACCTAATCTGATTGCTCTACTTGGCTGCTAATGAAACATCTGACCTTCCCAGCTCAGCAAAGGCTAGAGGGGGTTGGGAGAGTGGAACTGCACATCCTCTACTCCCTTATTGAAAAAGAAAATAAATAAATCAAGGTCACAGAGTGGTCTGTGGGCCCCTGTCCATTTGTATTGTCTTTAAGTACAATAACAGCACCTTTGGGGTTGCTTTTCTGCAATCCTGTTCCCTCTCACGTCGGATTTCAGGCTGACATTTTCTTTCTGCAGACTTAGCCAGCATTTTGCTAAAAATCTTATTCTTCCACGATGCTGCATGCTTCAAAGAGCATGTTTTTACAAGAAGTTCCCTTCACGCTCAAAAGTCTTGCTGAAAAAGAGGTTAATGCAGACTGAAAATCGTTGTGACATCCAGACCTTTTAATTGGTTACTAGACTTGGCTCTGGGGCACGTATTAACGGTGCAGAAGCGTTACGCGTGCTCCTTCTCCCTCCTTGACAAACTGCCAGAGGAAGGAAAGTATTTTGGGATTGTTGGAAGTACTATGCAAACCACTTAAAAACCTCCAACTCAGGGAATATAAATCAATGCATAACTAGAGTATAACAGTAGATTGTTCAGAGCCGAAAATAATAATAATGCATCTAGAAAATGCAAGGCGGTGTTTTACCATAGCGCTGAGGGTCTCCTCCCAGTCTGGCCGCTCTCTGGGATGGATGCTTCTCTGAAGCTCTGGCACAAAGTCATCTTCTTCTGCATGTACCGAGGACTTCATCATTCTGGAAAGGAGGACAGAGAGGTTTGATTCTCAGTGACACCTTCCGGGTAGCTGTACACACGGTGTGTTACGGTGCTCAGTCACACAGCTCAGGTGACAATATAAACGCTGCTATAGATCCAGAAATCTTACAGCCTCCACCCACCCCAACCCTGCAGGGATGTGCTCAAATCAGCCTCGTTTAATCAAGGTAAACTTTTCTTCAGATAAGGAGCCATCTTTCAAATGCCCTATGAAGCATATTTCAAGCCTGCACAGACGCTTAAAATCAAAATTTTAAAAGTATTCATTACAGCTTCTCAGGCTGTCCTGCGACAGCTCTGCAGTCACAGCCAGAGAGAGCCAACAGACATCCCACCTGGGGTACGCATGTGCCTTGGGGGGACTACGGCACAGACATGAAGCACCAAAGGCCGCCTGAAGGTCTGCTACTATCCATTCTGGTTTGACTAAATAGGAGGTTCAGGCAGGCTTTTATTTTATTAATGGATCCCCATTTATTTCCTTAGCTAATTAACACCGCATTCAGCAGGGCTGGGTTTGCTCAGCGTTAACTCTGCTCATTTACCTACTGCCTGACTCCAGCTTTTCACAACTCCTTTCAGACAGGACCTGAAGCTCTAAAACACGCTGTTTGCTGCCTGGGCCAAAGCCTTTACCCCTCTGTACCCTACAGGAGGGTTAAGACTGAAGGAATCCCAGTAACAGCGTGGCTGGGTGCAGGATCACATCCCGTACAACTCTGTACCGAGCTTTGGGATCACACTCCTGCTCCGGTACAAAACACACCCCAGAGAACACCGGCCTCAAACCGAAAGGTGTAACGCCTCAGGGTAACGCCGCAGAGATTGGTAACGCAGGCTGTAAAACAGATGTACACAAACATGCTCCAGGTACCACACAAACTCCACGCTCAGCGCGGTTAGGGACCTTTATTTCGGCTCCTCCTGGGGGGATGCTCCAAATACTCGTGTTGGCTGTGACCGAGCAGAGGAGAATATGTTCTGTTCCCAAACAACCCGAGGAATCAGGTCTGTGTTCTGCGTCTCTACCCTCACAGTGGACAACCATGGGTGTCACCGTGCCCAGTCCTTTCACTAGCCTCCAATCTATAGACTCAGTGTCTGTTTAATCTGATCGTGCCTGTAAAACTTCCCTCTGAGATCCTGAAACACCGTCCTACTGTTCTTCCTGCTGAAGGTGCTCTGGACTTTTACTGGAAATAAGAAAAGCTCTGCGTGTGAAATTGCACATTTAAAGCTGTCAATTCTTTGAGCATTTGCCAGACTCGTTTAACAGAATATTCAGCTACTGATGGAAATTAAATACTTTGTCACAGTACCATGAAAATATTGGAAATTATACTGAAGATTTTCTCCCTAACACCATTACAAACACTCGATAACCATCTGTGAACCCTTATTAATCCTTAATGGCAACTATTTAATTCCATGCCACCTGAGACAAGAAGGCTGAAGGCGTTACCGTATATTTTAAGTCCCGTATATATTAAGTTTAGGGGCTTTTTCCTCCCCGCCCCTGGTCTGGATGAAGGAAAACAGAGAATTAGCAGCACTGAGACACGGGCAGGAACAGGGACAGACGGGGGGAGACAAGGAAGGAAAGCAGCTACTTGAGACACTTCTCGTTACACTATTTCAACAGTCTTTACAGGAACCCTGCCTTCTCAAGGGTGGCACAGAGAACGAAACCCAAGCTCAGGGTCTCAGGGAAAGCTGTCACGAGAAGATTCACAGGACTGGCATCCAGCTGCACCAACACCAAACACCATTTCTTCATCCACCCCCACCTCATCTTCCGGACTTTCTCTAGGAATTCACACATTTTACCTGGCCTCAGCCCCAGCCACGCTTGGAATATCACATACATGTAGAGCCATACACACACAGTTTTACACACATGTGTACTATGTACCTTTGCCATTATTTTCATGTACAGAGCAAATAAATAACATGCATATGTCTGATACACCACTCATGTCACGCTGTAACAAGACTAATTATCTGGTTTCTGCCATAGATTGTTTTTCATGGGAGGAAAAATACCTAAAGTACAAAACACTGACACGTATCTTCAGTAAACATGAAAAGATCAAACAAACCAAAGCGGCTGCTGGGTTCCAGAAAGCCCACCCTTGGCCATTTCATGGGAGTTGTAACTGAAAATTCACTACAAATCGAGTACTAGCCATGAGAACTGAAATATAATTGTATTTGAAATGCCACTTCTTCAACTGCTTAGCAGCTCTGAATGCCCTTCAAATGCAATCCGACACTATTATATTAATAAAGTTCTGGGTGTACAGAGGCCATTAAGCAATCTCTCCTCAGACGAATGAACCCTTCCTCGTTGTAAACTGAGAATCCAACGTACTGGAACAAATGTTTACAGGACATTTCACCAACGGCACGGCCCGCGTTCACACCCATTCTTCAAAGTTCTCTGGTAGGTCAAGTTGATGAATCTAAAGTCAGAGCTTATACGTCTGTACATGATACAACTGTATCAAGAAAAATATCTAAAGCCCTTTTGGAGGTTCTCAACCCTAATCTGCTGGCCCGTCATGTATGATGGACCACGGGAAATGGGGTGGGATTCCGACGAGAACGTTTCTTCCCCTGATTTCGGTTCTTCGGCACACACCATGTCCCACTGGTAGACCACAGCAGTAGGACTAACACAATTGTCACGGATTCTGATGTCACCTACACGCTGATGACACACAGATTAACAGCCCCCTCTGGGAGGGCGTGAGGGTGTCGATGAATTACCTCCAGAGGTGCCTGATGGTTTGAAAGCCCTGCGCTGGCGTGGAAGCGTGAAACATTCTGAATGTCAGACTCCTCATATCAGCCAGTTAATTGTCTGCTTGACAGACATTCATTCTGGACCAGCTATATATTTTTTAAATTAAATGCCAAGCGTGATCTTTAGGTTGTGTTCCCCATGGGGACATCAGGCATTCCAGCTTTCCTCGCTGCTTCTCCCACAAATGCCTTTTTTTCTGACCTCAATTTAAGAGGTGAGAGCCAACGATAACTGATTTATTAGTTTATTTATTATTTTTACAGCACTGTTGTTGTGCTTGGAGATTTCTCGGCCAATGTACAAGCACAGCTCTGCCCTCCAGAACCAACGACTCAAGATATAGAGCTCCACAGAAAATGATGTTTTCTGAGATTGAAATTTTACTCAAAGGCCAAATTTAAATAAGGCCTGTGCTGGCACAGAGCTAGAATTAAAACCAATGAGCTTCAAATGCTATCCGATAAAACCTGGTATTTATGCCGCTCAAATAATTTGCACAAAGGCCAAAATAACAGAGTCTTCACCAGGGCACTAAAAGTAACCAAGGATCAAGCTTTGCACGGATTGCAAATGCAACTCTGCATCCACTCGGCTCATCTCCCTTGCTCGTAGCAACCGTGTTTGTCTTCAGTGAGCACTCTCCAGTTTGACCCTGTTAATGGATGCTGCTCAAGAAAGAGGAGAGCAGCAGAGCCAGCAGATGGCAATCCCAACAGAATCGCGATGCAGTGCTGCAAGAACGGTCAGGAGCTTTTCCAGGTACCAGCACAAGAATGAGCAAGAGGTTTCAAGCAAGATCTGACCCAAAGCTTACAAACACTTGGGCAAGAAGACGGAATCAAGTGAGAAACACCGACGTGTCTTCATTTCTGACCTCAGCACACACTCCTCCTCGCCCCGCAAAACTAAACGTCATGAGAGAGATGGAAAATAACCAAAAAGCACACACCCTCCCTCCCGCAACCCAATTTTCCAAGTAAACTCTGTGTCCATGAAATTAAAACTAATACAGTGGAAAGGAAGAAAATAATCATGCCATGTGGGAAGCAGAGATAGCTCAAGAGCCCCAGGAAAAATGAAACAAGAGATGGGAACTGAAGGCTGACAGTGCTGACCTGAGAGAGGATTTAATTTCCCAGGTTCTAAATCAGCTTTGTCAACACCTTACTGATTACATTATGTCCATCTGTATTATACCAAACAAGGTCTCGGAGGTCTGTCTGGAGGATCACATGAAGTGAAGATAGAGAAGACCTGCAAGGTCAGTTTAAAGCACACCTCATAAACAAACGCTAATTGGATTGTATTTAATCCTTGACCACAAAACGAAAACCTGGCATAGCTAAACTGCGATTGATTCGAGAAAGTTAGGAGCTATAATTGCTACTTTTGATGGAACTTTGTAGTCAGGGAGCCAAAATTCAATTATTTAGGAAGCCACCACACAAGAAAAATCCAGAGTAACAATATACTACAATAAGAGAATATTTTTAAAAATTATTTGAATAAAACATCATTATCAGTAAGCACAAACCAAATTCATTTTTTCTGCAGCCTTTCTCATCTCTGTAATCATCTCTTTTTTTTTCCCCAACACAGCACACACTGTCCATCACACAACCCCTCCTGACCGTCAGTTCCCGAAGCAAAGCCCCCGAGCAGGTGAATACTCTCGTGCCCGAGGACCCTGCCCACGTTCTCACCCGGACACGCTCGGGCTGGCTGTCGGGGTGCCCCACGCTCCCCCCAGCCACGGCAGTTCCACCAGCAGGATGGTGACACCACTGATCGGGTTCCATGGTGACACCCTCGAGGTGTCCAGTGGCTGTGGAAGGGACTGGAACGTGTACCTAAGGAGCTTGGCTGAACCGGGCTGTAACAATTTGCATTCAGGTTTTGCATAACTGGAATTTCTTTAAACACTTCTTTGACAAGCTCTGAGGCACATTCTTAGTTATTAAAAAGCTTTATAAAAATAATCACAGAATCCTCATGCTTTTACATACACAGAGTACAGAACAAACCTGCTCTTTTATTTGGCAACACACAGAGGACATTGTTTTAGTCGGTGCTTGGCATTTTCTTTCCAAAGAACACAGTGATAGTCAATAAAAAATATCCTCAGGAGCAGGTTTCTCTTATCACTTTTGCCCAACATAAGAGAAGGAATTAGGAAATCACTGAGCAACCAGAATCACCGAGCCTTGGCTTGGATTTCTTTTGTTTGATTTGGGAACAAATATAAAAGCATTAAAGAAAATTTCCTCTAGGGAAAAAGGGTACTAACCTCTCATTCCCAATTAATAAATCGCTAAAAGCAGCTCTGAAGTTTCAACGCAGAAGAGAGATGTGAAAGGATGGCTGCTCCTGCCCTTCCTGCTCTGCTGAGAAGTCTAAACTTGGGCACCATCAACAAAAAATTATTATTCTTCTCTTAGTCAAAACCTGTTCCCTGCACTAGTGCTCCCTGTGCTGCCTTTGCAATCCCGTTGGGTTGTTGGGTTGTTTGTTTGTTTGTTAACATCACACTTGCTTCTGGGCCAGCCCTTCATCTCATATCCTCCCCACTGCCCAGCAAAAGCAGTTCTGATCTTCGCCAGAGTCTTCAGCTATTACCGTACGACAAAGCAGCAATAAAACCCATTTGGTTACAGCTCACCCAAAAGCAGCAAAGATCAAAGCACCCCCCAAACCTGCGAAGCAGGACCTAAACCTCCATCCGAGGACATTCAGCTGGGCTCATCTCTTGTTTGCTTGTCGTTCGGTGCCAACGCAAAGCCACGGTAAATTTAACCTTTCCTCCTAGAAGCATATACTGGAAAAATCATGCTTTCAGCACACGGAACGATCCAGTGCAATCAGCTAATCAGTTACAATTAGCCTCAGACGCTGTTAAGTGACAACTGTTCATAACATGAAGCAACACTGAGAAGTTGCCCAGCCAGCTAGCTGCTGCGCAGGGAAAGCCCTTCTCGAGCTCAACGCCTGCCCAGAGCTAGCCTTTCTCCAGCCCACGGCACAGTCACTGTGTGTGCACCGTTTCGCACGGTGTGGTTATGGCACACCCTGAGGAAGAAGCCGGGGGAAAAAAAACCCACCCAAAGTAGACTTGCTAGTGAATAGTCCCAAGGGAAAGAATGGAAATGAACTCGGGGACACCAGAACCTGATTAGCTGAACAAATAATGAAAGATCGGCGTAAGCAAATAAATAAAGAGTAGCTCCAACTATTCTGACCCAAATAACCAGTCTGAAACAACTGATGGGCCCTGCATGGCATTTACAACAGCACTCCTCCACCCGAGCTACAGCCCCTCCGTTTCAATGGTCCCGACACCAAGGAGGAGGCTGCTCAGTCCTTCCTGTGTCTAGAAATAACTGTTAATACATTTCTTGTTATTCCTGCTGGATTGTTCTTGACCAGCTAAATGGAATTAAATGGAGGCTTACAACTACAGCAAGTCATCAGGGACAGATTGAACCAGGTGGGGGTTATATGTGCAAAGCCATAGTGTAACGATTTCCCGAGAGCAGGGAGATGTGCATCCCAAACCGACCGGCCACTCTGAGGCTAACACACCCCAGGAAAAGAACAGCACCAACCAGGACAGATCCACCCATCTGCCTCCTGCATTTCTGACGCACGAGGTGAGGAGGGGGAGCAGTACCCGGGAGCTGGACACACACCAGCAGATAAAGGTGCTACAGGGGTCACGATGACCCACAGCGGTTCAGAGCACACTGCCACTCCTCCCTGCAGACAGACCCAATGCTGACACAGCCTGTAACAGACAGAAAACATTTACTTTGCCCTTTCGGAATAAATTGCAATTACTAAATATCTTTTTCAGTGAATAATAAAAAAACCCAACATAGAGGAAAGAGATCATCGATCTCCCTTGCCCTGAGTTCTCAAGGATACAGCTGCAGCCACTGCTGCCCGATCATTTTTACCTCCAACACCCACACACGCATTTTTCGTACAAAAGCATCTGAGCTGGCACGCACGTCTGCTGTGAATGGAATCCCTGCTGCCACGGAGATGAATAGAGAAAGAACAATTAGCCAAGGCTTCAGTCTAATTTAGATTTATTTGTCTTTTTGGAGGACAGACTGAGAGATGGTACATCATTAAACAAAAACATTAACTCTGAAGGCTACTCAGAAGAACACAAAACCGAAACACCACGTGTAACCCACATTACGAGGATTTCTGACAGTAAGCACTATTGTCTAATGACCCCAATAATGCTAAACGCTGCACTCGGATATGCCAGGAGACTATAAAATGTCAAGGCAAGGATTATCTACACCAAAGCAGCCAAGAGGTGAGCAAAGAGAACACCTCCATCCATTTTCCAAACCCCACAGGAACTCACAGCTCCGGTAACTCACGCAGTGTCTCAGAGGAGGAAACAGCTTCAGTTTCACAGTTCCTGACCACAGAGACCGTTCACAGCTTTGATCCTAGGGCATGCAAACAGCAAACACCTTACCAGGGCCTGGAGGAAAAAGGCAGGACAGAGGGAGAACACCTCCCTCCTGCGCTCTCCCCTCATCCCCCCCCCGCACTGAACGCTGTACCTGCTGCAGAAGAGCTGGAGAGCACAGCCCGGCTCACCAGCAGAGACAACGAGGGTGCTGCCGCAGAGAACACCATTGCAGGGGCTCAGGAGAGCGCTGAAGTCTG
Organism: Syrrhaptes paradoxus; assembly: GCA_013400615.1. NCBI lineage: Eukaryota > Metazoa > Chordata > Aves > Pterocliformes > Pteroclidae > Syrrhaptes > Syrrhaptes paradoxus. The sequence continues at coordinate 171,794 of VZTO01003482.1, read as the reverse complement.
CTGTTTCCCAATCTGGGGCCTGACCACTGAGGTTTTATGCAATTCCTCCTCCTCCTCTCCTTTCGCCATTACCTTCTGAACTTCTTTCAAAAAGAGAGGGAGAGGAAGCAATAGCTACGAGCAGAAAGACCTTCTGGGACCACTAACCACAGAGACCAGTGTTATCAAATATCTTCCCTGGGCCAGCAGAGGTGTTTGCCCTGCTCTATAGATGCTGCCCTGGAGGAAAAATAAATAAATTTTTAAAAGGACTGGCTTTCCACTGGATCAGCAGCAAAGCACAAGGCTACAGGAACTCCTGTTGGCCTGGTGAAAGTGAGAGGGGTGGAAACACCTCGTTCAGACACTGCGTCATGTTCCTTCACCTGCCTTGGGATGTGGTTTCACAAGGAGGGATGAGCAAGATCTGAACATACTCTTCCCAGAGACCTTCTTTTGACTTTGGCCACCTCCTGCCTCACGTGGGCTTTTGCAGACCCCATCCTGATGTGTTCGTGTGCCTCTTCACACTGGGTGAAGAGAATTTGGAGGTTTACCTTAGCTGTGCAAGTGCTGGAGCTGAGGAGCTGAGGTTGTAAGGGTGCTGCCAGAACAAAATGTGCTAATTATACTGCTTCCCAACTTTGTGGTTTTAGGTAACCTCTTGAATTTTACATCAGATAGAGGCTAAGAAAGTCCCTGAAATACCAAGCCAATGTTAAAGGCATAAGGAAGAGGGGATGAAGAAAGACAGGAAAAAGCAAACTGCATATTCAGAGACAAGAACGAAAAGACATTCAAGGAAGAACAAAAAGAGGACCTTGCTTCCAATGCATTATAGAGGATGAAAAATACGAAAGGTGTTTAACTGCCTAAGCGGATAGCAGCAGTGGAACATACGGAAAAGCAAAAGCAAACAGTGCTTTCTGTGCTCTCAGTTAGGAGATAATACGTCTGCATTTGCAGGCTGTGTAAGGCAAATTAATAATTTTTAAACATTATCACATGAGTAACGCCTTACTGAGCACAGGACAGATCCTGCCATTAGTACATACCTCACTCGCCCCGACCGCAGAGATACACCGCGGGACCATCTGGAAGGGGTTCCGCTGTGCAGAACTGCTGGAACCCAGTGCAGTTATATTAAATGTAGGAGGAAAGCAAAAAGGTACGTGACAAACCGATTCAAGACTCCAGGAAGCGAGCCGCACAAATGACTGTTGAGTTGTGCAATGACTCAGCAGGGGGGGAAAAAAAAAAAAGGCAAAAAAAGGGCAAAAATATAGCTGCAGATAGGAAAGCCTTTTCCATAAAAAATGACAGCTGCCATCAAAATATAAATAAAAAAGAGAAACAAAAAGAGTTCCCAGTCTGGAATTCTTCCTAGTCCCATAAGCTCTGCACACGAAGTTGTTTCTCCTGATCAGCCATTCTTTATTGCCCTTTGCAGCACACCTGAGCCAGCAGCGGAGAGGGAAGCTGAGGTTGCTTTAACCCCTGCTTCACCACTGCCTCTGCCCAGGCAGGGCTCTTCTCGGTGAGCAACGAGACAGGAATCTAAATCCGGGACAGAAGTCAGATAAGCACATAGCAGAAAGAAACTGCTAGCCCGGGGAATCCAGCACAGACTCGAAAGGAGCAGGAGTGTGGCAAAGCAGGAAAGTCCCCTCCCTTCTCCTGGACCCTCAAGCCAGTGAATGTGGTCAGGACAGAACGATAACGATATTTCTGCACCTCCTCTGTTGTCTTCCTGGGAAACTAGCATGAAATGTAAGCTCCCATTTTACTTGCATGACTTCACAGGACACTCTCCCATGTCTGCTGAGGCTCCTCAGCTCTCCCAAACGGTGAGATTACATGGGATCTGTTCAACAGAGCCAGCGCAGCCCAGCCAGATGGACGGGGCAAGCCACGCTGTGCAGATTCCACTGCGCAGTTCGAACACGTTCTCACACTTGCTCTCTCCTTTGCAAACCGTTATGCAAATAGCTTTTCAAGAACATTTAATCCTCTGCCCTCCCAAATTACCACCGAAGCATTGCTGTCCCTTCAGCCTGGAACCCAGCTGCAGGAGAAACACCGAGGCCTGGGCACATGGTACAGTTCAGTGGCATTTAAGCAGATGCTTACATGCTTTGCAAGGCTGGGGTAGAAAAAAAAATAATATATCAGGTAACCGTAATTCCTTTCCATCATTCTTCACTCGCAAACACCATGCCTTATCGCTTCTTTCTCCTCTGCCTTTAAGCACCACTCCTGGCGTGGCTCCACCAGCACAGATTCCACACCGTGCTCACGCACCGGGGCAATAGAGGATGCGAGCGTGCCAACACCTTCCTCATGCAGGAGAATGAACGTGTGTGACTATGTCAGCTAAAGCGGCGAGCGAGAAAGGGCCAGACAAGCAGAGTGGGGCTGCTGAACAGGTAACACAATGGTTTTCTAACTGCTTTCCTTTGCCACCGTACCACCCTCCACGGCTAACAAAAGGCACTCTCCACTCCCACTGCTGTCCTGCGGCAAGGCAGGCTGGGCTTTGCAGCTAGCACGTGGAAATACACCTATCTGTATAGCTGAGGGGCTGGCAACGAGGGACCAAGAGGGACCCTGGGCTGCTGTGTCCAAATAAACTCCAGCTCAAAACAAGCGAAGAATCACAACATCTGTAACATCCTCCCACACCTGTGTCAGCACTCACCCCTCCCCTCGGGCAGAATTCTTATAATTCAAGGGGCTGGGAGGGGAAATTAATAAAAAAGGAGAATCCTGCTGAAAATTACACACAGCCACTAAATCCACCTTTCAGTCCTGTTTCAAAAGACCAACAGAAATAAAATAAAATTTTGCCCTGAAGTGATTTTTATACTTAAGCCATAGAGCTCTTCACAATTAGAGTCAAAATGGTCCTCCGAAATAGCGATTTTTTGTTACCCATGCTTAAAGATGGTGTAAATAATGCACAAGAAGGCTCAGCACTGAGTCAGTGAACCTGGAATAAAACCCAAGAGGCCCGGCTGCCCTCTTTCCTCCCTAACAGCCTGCTCTCCATACAACCTGACCATGCAGAACACGCTTTATCTGCGTGCTGGCAGTCTGACCGCACACACACACAGAGGTGTAACGCTCACCAGACCCTCCCCACCAGTTGTTACTGGGAGGAGAGAACTGGCAGATTTCTGTCCCGCAGGTAACACAGCACACAGTGGGTTAACTGTTTGGTTTGTTTTTTTTTTTTTTTGCAGGATGACTAAAGTAACATTTCATTCCAGTTCATATTGCATCACATCAGAGGCTGGAATACTTCACTGCAACCTTTAATTGTCCTGACTCATGCTGTCAGTAATAAAATGCCCTCTTGGGAAAATAAATAGACAAATAAAGCTTGAGTGATTTGGTGAAGTA
>VZTO01003482.1:64363-167333 GCA_013400615.1 Syrrhaptes paradoxus | reverse complement strand
CACTCCTGGCGTGGCTCCACCAGCACAGATTCCACACTGTGCTCACGCACCGGGGCAATAGAGGATGTGAGCGTGCCAACACCTTCCTCATGCAGGAGAATGAACGTGTGTGACTATGTCAGCTAAAGCAGCGAGCGAGAAAGGGCCAGACAAGCAGAGTGGGGCTGCTGAACAGGTAACACAATGGTTTTCTAACTGCTTTCCTTTGCCACCGTACCACCCTCCACGGCTAACAAAAGGCACTCTCCACTCCCACTGCTGTCCTGCGGCAAGGCAGGCTGGGCTTTGCAGCTAGCACGTGGAAATACACCTATCTGTATAGCTGAGGGGCTGGCAACGAGGGACCAAGAGGGACCCTGGGCTGCTGTGTCCAAATAAACTCCAGCTCAAAACAAGCGAAGAATCACAACATCTGTAACATCCTCCCACACCTGTGTCAGCACTCACCCCTCCCCTCGGGCAGAATTCTTATAATTCAAGGGGCTGGGAGGGGAAATTAATAAAAAAGGAGAATCCTGCTGAAAATTACACACAGCCACTAAATCCACCTTTCAGTCCTGTTTCAAAAGACCAACAGAAATAAAATAAAATTTTGCCCTGAAGTGATTTTTATACTTAAGCCATAGAGCTCTTCACAATTAGAGTCAAAATGGTCCTCCGAAATAGCGATTTTTTGTTACCCATGCTTAAAGATGGTGTAAATAATGCACAAGAAGGCTCAGCACTGAGTCAGTGAACCTGGAATAAAACCCAAGAGGCCCGGCTGCCCTCTTTCCTCCCTAACAGCCTGCTCTCCATACAACGTGACCATGCAGAACACGCTTTATCTGCGTGCTGGCAGTCTGGCCGCACACACACACAGAGGTGTAACGCTCACCAGACCCTCCCCACCAGTTGTTACTGGGAGGAGAGAACTGGCAGATTTCTGTCCCGCAGGTAACACAGCACACAGTGGGTTAACTGTTTGGTTTGTTTTTTTTTTTTTTTGCAGGATGACTAAAGTAACATTTCATTCCAGTTCATATTGCATCACATCAGAGGCTGGAATACTTCACTGCAACCTTTAATTGTCCTGACTCATGCTGTCAGTAATAAAATGCCCTCTTGGGAAAATAAATAGACAAATAAAGCTTGAGTGATTTGGTGAAGTACCCACCACTGAAAGCACACTGTCCCACCATTTCTGAGCCATTAAAAAGGGTTGCAGGTGCTCTATGCTAACCTCAAAGGACAGGTGATGAACAGATTTATAGCTCTTTCAGCCTGACAGAGAAAAAAAAAGAAAAAAGAAAAAAAAAGCAAGCATGGATCAGCTTTTGAAAGCATCGTCTCAAGAACCCCAAGGGTGGTCTGGAAAATGAAAGCATTTCTATTACGCTGGCACTTGTGCAGAAAAGCAGGATAATGAAGTGACCGGGCTATTAGCCTTCACAAAGAAATGAGAGATTGTTGAAACCAGTGCACATTAATTTCAGTGCCCAGGAAAATGGCTGTAAACAGTGCTCTTCAAGCTTTTTTTTTCCCCCTTCTCAATAATCATGATGATTTTAGAACAGACACCTGCAAAAGAGACTTTTTGGTGAATAATGAATAACTTGGCGAAAAGAGAAGACTGAGAGAGAATAGGTTAAAAATAAAAAAAGGTAAGAATATAGCTAACAAAAGGATGAAATTGCAAGATGTAATACAACTTCCAGGGAGCAGAGCAACCTGACAGCACTTCCAAAAGGCTCCTGTTGAGGACTGGGCTTACAGAGCGGCCAAACAGCTGAGGACATGTCCCGGGGGGCAAGTCACCTGCTGCTGGGTCCTCACATCGCATCCTCACTACTGCAACGCTCAGGAAACAAAGTTCATCTTGTCCTCAGGCCAGGGAAAATCCCAGGGCAACAAAAATGAGATTGTAACCATCACTAAATCTTCTTACCAAAGAGGGAACACACCAAGAGAGAGGGGGAAAGATGAAGGGTCTGAAATGGAATAAAAATGGAGAAGAAATAGCTCTTAATAACAACTGCTGTTAATGCAGGAGCAACTTGTTTTGCAAGAAAACTCTTGGCACTCACTTCCACGAGTTTCCTAAGATCCTCACAGTTAACTATGAAATCTTCAAGCGCAAAATCCAAATGATCTCTACACTGTGTCAGTTTTCCAGTTCACTCTGCTTTATTTTTCAAATAATAAATACCACCCAGACCTGATGCAGCCCATTACGTTTTGGAAAACCTACAGGATTGAAGATGTTCTCTAAACATGTCATCGCTTTGTTCTCCCAGCACGTGCAAACAGAACCAACACGGTGTTAAGACAGAAGATCTCCTACCAGAGGAAGCACGTGAACCTTCCTGCTAGCCATGCTCACACCATGACAACACTTCCCACTTCTTCGGTTGCTGTAAACACCAGCACCACTCGTTCACACACAGAGCAATGCAGTCAGAAACGGTGACAGAAAACACTGAATCGACGCCTTTTGCAGATTTCATGTCTTATCTTCCACCAGCGTGCTGCCACAGAATTGCTACTGCACAGGAATAAGAAGCAATAACACCTGCAGTTTCTGTTTCAGTATTTCCCCTCTTTACACAGCCCTGAAGATGATGAAAGCAACTTCCAAAACCAGAATTTCTCGTTTGCTACCTGCACCGCACACATGACTGTACTCCCGACCGATCAGCATTTCCATAACCCCATGAGTGATGATAAAACACCTTTCAAGCCCCAAACAAAGGCAGTTCAGAGCACTGCGCTGCCAGGGATAATCTCAGCTCTGGCTGGAGCTCCCCACGCCGTAGCCAAAGGCACTGGAACATCAGCTGCAAGCTCAGCAGCCCTGTGCGCAGGACGGTCACACTGACTCGCAGAGGGCTGAGCACCGGGACCATTCACCGCAGTCACGCTCACCGTGACCCTGCCAGCACCTTTCTCCTCTCCTTGGCCTGGCACTCTCCTCCCCGTGCAATGAGCCGTGTGAGCTGCACAGGATTCCTGCAACCTCTCGCCTTGCATTAGCACGACAGGGTGGAAATAAATCTCTTCTCCAGAAACTCACATCTGGTGCACGAACCTGGGGCCTCCTGGCTACGCTGCAGCTCTCAGTCAGTACTATTTAGTAACCAGCCTGTTTTCTTCAGCTTTTTTGACTCATTTTAGAAAAACATGTCGTGGAACACTCTGTATCAGTCAGTTTTACTGCACGGTGGTATTTGCAGTTTTACCACATACCATTGTCTCGCACAGGTCCCAGTGTTTCTAAACGGACAAACAACCACCAGGTTTCTTCTAGCAGGTAACACCAGGGTGGATCGCCAGAGATGTATTGTCCTCAAAACTGTATGCAATGCCCCCCACGATGGTTTATCTGTAATCGCACAAGTACTTTTTTCCAGTAAGTAGTGGTTTGAAGCTCTTTCCTGTGAGTCTTTCCATTTCTGTGCATCTAGACTCCCTGGTAACACTTTTTCCTAGCAGGCACCAAAAAACTTTGCGTATGCACTAGAAGAAAAGCCCAAAGATATGACCTTGTTTTCTCTTATGAGCCACTGGAGATTTGCCAAAAATTCTTCCTATACAGAGGCACATCTCAATTAAAAAAGAGGCCAGCCACCTAATTAAAAAGCCTGTGTGGCCATCAGCTAGTGTTCAACACCACTTTTACATCCCAACGGGTATTTGTTACCAATGCCCTATCCTATGTCAATACATTGTTAGCTGTAATCGGATCCGAAACCTCATTTGCAAAGTCTGCTGCACCAGTGAGATGAACACTTCATCTTCCCCTTCCTGGGGAGCTGGAGTGCGTGGAATGCATCCCATACCTGTCAAAGGGATATTTCATGGCACTTCAACATGATACACAAAAATAATTTAAAAATATATGTATGTGGTGCTGTCATTTCCCCGTAGAGACAAAGAACAACTCCACAAGGCAGAGAGCATCACCTGAGTGCCCCTTCCAGTGCCTGGAACTTCGTATTTTCAAAGCTCCAGTCACAGAGTCAAACATTGAAGCAATATTCTCACCTTTCACTATAATTATTAAATCATCTTGCAGAGGAAAGATGAACATGAGCCATCTTGCACATAAAAACTCAAACTGAAGGGTAAAATTTAAAAAAAGAAAGAAAAATCAAAGTGCACCTTAAAAGGCGCAATTTTCAAAGTCAATCTTGTGGTTTTTCAGAAACTTGGCTGCTGTTGTTTAAATGCTTGAGGAGTCAGTCATACTACAGATAAAAAGACACTCCAGCAGATCAGCGGTTCTTTAAAACGAGTCTTTCAGTCTCCAGTGTGAAGGCAGAGGTGCAGCCTCATTTAGGTAGGGATTCCCTAAGAAAACACAGAAATGCAGAACCCCCGTCTTTGGTCCAAACCAGCACAGCCCAGCACTGGGGTACGGTACTGTCACATGCTGGAAAAGATGAACAAGAAGCTGTAACAGTCTAGAATTAAAAAGCTGGAGAAATCCTTTGGGGAGCCCTGGTAATTTTATTTGTCTCTCTCTAACTGAAGCGTTCTGCTCCCTCTGCTGAAGCACAGGACTGTACGTTCCTCTTCGCTCCTCTCACTGGTACAAGGGAAGCTCATCACATCCCGAGATCCTGGCGTGCCCTGGCCAGCCTCAGGCACACGCACAAGAAACACAACACCAACGGGCAGCGGAGAAGCTGAAACCCTCTGGTGTGACAACAGTGAGAGGTTTTAACCAAAAAAATCTCAAACTCAATTGCAAACTTATAAAATGTCAGTCTGCTGCATCGGGACACCAAACATGAAATAGATATCTGCACTATTGCCACTGACCAACTTATTCTCCAATCCAAAAGCTCTAACATACAAATGNACCCCCGTCTTTGGTCCAAACCAGCACAGCCCAGCACTGGGGTACGGTACTGTCACATGCTGGAAAAGATGAACAAGAAGCTGTAACAGTCTAGAATTAAAAAGCTGGAGAAATCCTTTGGGGAGCCCTGGTAATTTTATTTGTCTCTCTCTAACTGAAGCGTTCTGCTCCCTCTGCTGAAGCACAGGACTGTACGTTCCTCTTCGCTCCTCTCACTGGTACAAGGGAAGCTCATCACATCCCGAGATCCTGGCGTGCCCTGGCCAGCCTCAGGCACACGCACAAGAAACACAACACCAACGGGCAGCGGAGAAGCTGAAACCCTCTGGTGTGACAACAGTGAGAGGTTTTAACCAAAAAAATCTCAAACTCAATTGCAAACTTATAAAATGTCAGTCTGCTGCATCGGGACACCAAACATGAAATAGATATCTGCACTATTACCACTGACCAACTTACTCTCCAATCCCTTAGGAGAGGGAACAGGAAAGAAAAGTTCTAACATACAAACACACATTACCTTTTTCACTCTACTATTGCATACACACAATTTAATAATATTAGTGTCTCCCACAGGCCTTCTCTTTCACAAAACTTAATCTCATTCCTCAATCTAACGTTTGCTCATAAAAAGTGACTCAGATCGGCCGGTGCAGCAGCTGTGAAGGAAGGAAAACAGAAAATAAGCAATTATTTGCCCCAAGATATCACAGATACTTTCCCCATCTCATTTTATCGGGGATGGACACCTGATGCTGCTATTTACCAACAGAATAAATGTATTATTGCATTGTACATAGATCCCAGGACAACACAAAAGGAAAAGACGGAGCTGCAAACAAACTGAAATTTTCTGTTGTTAATTTTTGCCATGATAATTCACAAGGTATGAAAAGAGTAAAATAAAAACCAGAAAAATATCACCATGTGCTAACAAGTGGCACATGTGCCAACTTTACCAAATCAGCTTTAACCTTTTTCCCTTTAGTAATGTTTTTCAGAAATTTAACACTGCAGCACCCAAATATATCGAGGATTTTTAACATCTTTACTGCTGACCAAAGGAGCAGAAAGCACTGAAAGGCCCGGGAGGTTTCTGCCCCACGAAGGAGCAACATGTGCTTCCACTGTTGTTCTCAAGGACACTGAAATCTGCATTTATACAGCACTTTCCAGTAACGTCACCGTCTCACCAAACCTATCTCCACAGCACCCTGCGAAAAAGCCCACAGCAAAATCACCCAGCGGTGTCACCTCCTCCTGAGGGGCTGTGCTCCAGGCGGTACGAGTGCTTTGGGAGAGCTGCAGATTGCTGCTGGAGCACAGGCTCCAACGGGAGGACAGCCACCAACAATCTGGGGAACCACTAGATGTCTACACAAATACTTCCTTTTTTTTTTTTCCTTTGGCCTCAGATTAACCCACCCTAGCTTTTTTAACCCAAAATCCATCCTCAGAGTAGCAAGCCTGAAAGACTGGCATACAGGGACGTAACAGCGCTTCCCCCCACCCTTACAAGCCTTCAGTACTTTTCTGTCTGCAAACAGACTGATGAGGATTCTTCAACGTTATGGGCTTTGACGGGACTGGACGTTAGGTGCCAGATTTGAGGAGCAGCTGCATTCCAGCTGGCAGAGCTACACAAGCTCTTCCTTGCACAGGGAGCAGCCAAGAAGGTTCAAGCAATTCCAGCCCGACTCTTTCTGGTGGCTTTCCTGGCTGCTCTCTGGGTAAACGTGGTCAAGTATACATTCCATCCTCCAACCCACTGCACGTTGACTCATCTGAAAATAATTTAGAGGATTTATCATTTACTTTGCCCCGATGTTCCCCCACCAAAAGAGAAAAATGGAAAATCATAATCAAGAAACTAAATTCAATATTCCACGAAGGGAAATCTTTATCTTCACAAGAAGTTCAGTTTTTCCCTTGCCGTGCCACACTAGTATTTCTGACCTAAGCATGCTAAGGTTCTCTCCTAAAGCTGCAGTGCAGCAAAACCCAGTCTATTCACTGCTTGTGCATCCAATGGATCTGCAGCCCCTGCAAATCCTACAGCTCTTGTTAGAGGGACAGTTACAATAGCAAAAAAAAAAAAGGCAATAAATAAAAGCAGTTTCAGCTTTTATATGTGAATTTTGAGATTTAAAACTATCTAGAATTCATATTTTAAATAGGGAAAGAGGTAATCCTGAGCTTGAAAAGCAATAAAAGAGATTGGAAAAGGTCAGCACAAACAGGCCCACTGCAGAACACAGCACTGTAGCTGGGGTCTGTCCACATCTGGAATTATTTGTGAGCAGCTGTTCCTGAGAAGTTCCATGTGTGGTCAAGTCCTTGAAAGGGAGAATGTATTCAAAACAGGAGATGCTTGCTGGAGAAAAGGTTTGTGTGTGATTTGGGTGTCTCCAACGTTTGTTAACATATACTGAAGCATGGAGAGAAGAGGTGTTAGTCCTACAAGCCATCAGTCCTACGCACAAGCCAAAAAAGCAGCATCCCCACCAAGAGAACTACTGCTCGAGAACAGGAGAGAAGCCATTTCTGACAAACGGAGAGGAACCACTGGGAAAACTAGTTAAAAATCAGACATGCACCCTAAGCGGAAGGGGCTGTGAGCTACCGAGGCGCACCAGGAGATCTACCATGGAGACTGGTGGGGACTCCTACAAAACACGTATTGCAGCTGTTAACACCTCAGGGATACTAAGGGTGCTGGGTAAAGGCAGCACAGGAGCACAACACTGCTTCAGAGGTCACACTGACTTGGGGGTTGGGTTTTGTTTTTATGAGAAAGCTCCGGATTTTGCACTCATAATCCATCATGGATGCTTTTACAAGCAGGGGAAAATATCAATCAGGTGTCAGTGTGCACTCACAAAGATAGTGGGCTGTGGCACTTGGAAAACCAAACTTAGAGCCTGTGAGCCTGCGGCAAGCAAAGGCAAGGAGGAAAGCACCGAGTGCTTCAGGACAACACTGTGCCTATGCACCGTACCTAACTGGGAGAAAATGGGAAGACATGGGTATGTCTAACATGGCTTTTTCCCCACAAGAACTCCACTTGTGGTGCTGGGAGCTGTCACTGCAGTTTTTCCAGTAGCATAATTATCTCCCTGTGAAACTTGCTTCCCTATTCAGAGTATCACGAGGGGAGGAGGGAGGTGTTTGTCTTTTCTTTCCAGTAATGAACCCTGGGGCTGGCAGCCTCAGCATCCCTTCTCTGGGTCTTAAAAGCACGCTGGCTCCAAGGCTACAGAGGGAAGCTTAGCTATTCCATCATCCCAGTGACCAAAATCTACATCATCTTACATAAAGAATAACTCTCAGCTTTGCCGGCACACCCCTCCAACAAGAGCAGCAGAGCTCTGACACTCCCCAGCTTCCCGAGGGGAGGGCAGTATGGGAGATGGGAGCCAGCAGAGGCTTGTTCATCTCATTACATTGCTCCTGCAAAAAGCTACGTCCAACCATAGCAGTACTACACAAATTTGTTTGTAGATGAAAAAAAGTCAACAGAGCTTTGGTTGACCTTCTGGGCATGAGTTTAAACTGTCTCTCTGCAACCACAGATACTAGGATTTAAGAACAACCATCTTCTGAAATTGGGATCTTACAGGGGCCTTGCTTCCCTCAATCATTAACAGCGAACAGAGATTTCCAGGCTATGAAAATTCAAGTATTTTCACATGTGCCCATAAGGAGTGCCCTTGGTAGCACAAGCAGCTGGGAAATTCCACTTTTGAAGGGAAGCTGTCAACACCATGCAGCAGATGAAACGGTGCAAAATTAAGACATCATTGTAGTTTCCTCCTCTTGTTTTATTTTTCACAATCCATGCCTTGTTTCTGGCCAGGAAAGTACTCCCATTGAGTCTGCTTTCCTTTTAGTGTACCACATGAGATCAATTTACCTTCAGAAAATTCTTCCAATCTGCTCCTACGCTTGTTCCCCCAGACTAACACCACCAAGAGCTGGTTTCGAAGTAGGTTTTGCTTATGCAAAAACGTGTTAAAGATAGCCTTCAGGGGCTGGGATGCCTTACTGGCGTTATTTCCAAAGGAGAACGTCCAAGTTCCAAACACATGAGCAAACGTGTTTGGCCACAGGCTCGAGGTCCAGACTCACTCTTATTTCCAGAGTAGCAGGGGGCTTGCTGTGTGTTTGATGCCAAAGTCCTGGTCTGTCAGACCACTAACAGAAAACAGGAAAACACTGTGTCATGGCATCACTCTGAATTAGGAGGTTTGCCCAGAAACAACAACAAAAAAAGTAATAAGTAGTTTACTGGTTTTATTTACCTTTTGACTCTTGATTTCATGATAGATATTGATATGGTTCCCAAAATTTTTCTCCCAGCACATCTTTATTTAAAAAAGAAACAGATTTTCACAGGGTCACTGTAGGCTTATGAACTTGAAATAGTTGGATATTTTATGTGAATAGTTTTTAAAAAGCATGACATGCACTGGTCCAGTGCACTTACAGTCCTGAAACAGAACCCAGCACTGTGACATTGACAGAGAAATACAATGCACGTTACAAATTCCATTTATCGAATACAGTAGGTAAAGCTATTAAAAAGCATCAGTAAGAGAACAGGTACAGACAACAGATTCAAAAGGCTTGGAAATTTCATAGGAATGTTTCAGAAAAAAAGTTTGTGTAGTATCTTCTTATATTTCTCTTCTTAATAGCACAAAACCTTCTGAAAGACACAAATGAAGACGTGGCCAGAAATTAAAGCACGTTTGCATGGTTAAAATGCTCCTTAAGGGCTGGAATCTCATCTGCCACATTCCAATCTTGAACAAGGTTTGGAGCACTAATTTACAAACCCTGGGGAAAAAATGTTGAGAAATCCTTGACTATTCAATAGCACTACGAATAGGAAAATTGCCGTATAATACAGAATGAAAAGAAGAAAACACACATTGCTGGAGTTCATTAGTGTGTCACATTTCGTTTACAGCAACGAGCTGCACCCAGAGCCTCGGATCAAGCGGAGAGTCGTAACACCACCACTGCCCCCTCTAAGAGTGATTAAAACCCATCAGGACTCCACACTGCATTGAATCCATTTGCCAAGAGAAAGCAAACCATTACCACTGCCTGTGTATCAGCTCCACGTCCAAAGTCGTCATCTTATTGCAGCAAAAGCAACAGGATGCTTGTGATCACCCAGCTAAAATTGCCCCCAGCTTGAACCGTCTGAATTAAAAACAAAGAGCTGTGCTGAACTCCTGCCATGCTCGTGGAACTGTTATGAGAAATGTCAGGCTGAAAGTCCTTCCCTAAGCTTGATTAACCAGAGATTTCAGACCTCTGAGGATCTTCAGAATGAACCTAGAGTCAATATTTAATCCAGCAAGCGGTAAGGCACTGTCATCTTCTGGATGCTTCAGCAGCGTATTCAGCCACTGGACCTACGGACAGGGATGCAAGGACAGGCAACCTTTCATCAAGTGAAGCAGAGGCCGTGGCGATAATCTAACAGATGATCCAACACTTATACACGGTTCCCAGCCCAGGAAGCTGATCGGAGGTCACCCTTGGCTCTGCCGAACATTGTGCTGCACTAGCTCTCGTGACCCAGTGTGGTCTTTGCCACCACAAAGCATCTCGGACCAGACACTGGCTGCTCTCAGCTGCAGAATGAACAGTAACAGATCTTGGGGTGAGCATTGCACTTCTACTGCTGGATCACCCAAAGGGGAAAGAAAACCAGGTTAGATTGGGATGGAAAAAGGCAACAGATGGAAACAGGTATTACATCACCTCGGAGGTGTCTCCAGAGCTGCTAAGGCACCACATTTCACACACACAGTTTCAGAAGACGTGATCACAGGACAGAAGAGAAGCTTGAATATAAATGGTGTGCCAAAGCAGAGGTACCGAGCCCAAATTTGTCCCATCATCCCTGCTCTAATCATGCGCTGGTCCCTGCCATCAGGCCAGAGCAAAGCAGCAGGCATGGCTGGGACTTGCGCGTAAGTGCTGAGGATTAGATTTTAATTTGCTTTCTGGATATACACTTCAAACCTGTTCGCAAGCTTTCCTCCAGAAACAGTACACAGACAGCTCCTTCAACAAATAAACAGAACAACAGGCAGCTGAACAGCGACAGGGTGTTGCCGGGTTGAAACCTGAATGAAACCAAGGAGATGCCTGCTCCAGGTCTCAGCCCTTGCCACTGTCTGTTGTTCCTGTTCCCAACAGACAGCCAGTTCAAAAGAACACACACAGGTGTGCACCTGCCTTGGCTTTTTACACTGAAATCTGCTCTGTTCTGACTCGGGAGCTGAGTAGCCTCCTGATTTGGTCATCACGATTGCAAAGTTCTGATCCCATCCCGATCCTGCTGCTTTCTGTCCCTCACACCCACTGCTTCAAAGTCACCTCATTTCTCCCTTCCACTACCTATTTTGGGTTTGTTTGGCTCTGGTTTGGTTTTGTTTTGGTTTGGTTTTTTTGGTTGTTTGGTTTGTTTTGGTGTTTGTTTTTTCTTTCCTTTTCTCCAGGCTGATGGCTGAACAGAAGCTAGGAATAACATTCCTTTTTATGATACAGGACCATTGGTTAAAAACAGGGGATTTACTTTCCTTTATTGACCACTGGTGGGAGCAGAATATCCAAATACTCCATTCTGGTCCCTGATACCAGGGCCTGAAGTTTTCAGGAAGTATCAAACGATGACAAGAAACAGGGTTCAAACAAAGATTAGACCTAAAAGCTCAGTAAAGGGGGATTAAATTATTTTCTTTTTGTATTCTTGATATAAGATGTGCTCACCAGTGCTCTGACAAAATTGCCCCCTCCTCCCGTAAGACAAAACACGGGGATTTTTCCCACAGAAAGCACCCTGGGGGAGCTGGAGGAGAGCACACCCCTCTCTCTGGAGCACGGGGAGGCTGTGTAAGGGGAGCTGGAGGGCAGAGGGAGGTGAGGAGTGAAGGCAGGTTAGCAGTCCCTGGGCAGCTCCAGTCCTGACACACCGGGTGACCCAGAACCANAGTCCCTGGGCAGCTCCAGCAGAGGTAACGTCCTGACACACCAGGTGACCCAGAACCGGTTATGCATCATGTAAACCACCAAAGACTGGCCCAGCAGAAGATGCTATCTATTTGTGCTCTGTTTGTGCTGTGATCCAGCTGTCCCTTGCAATGACTGCTCTGTCACAAGCTCAGAGTGGCTGTTTTCTGCCCCTCTTCCCCCTCAGCCAAAAAGCTTCTGCTACAGGTAGGGCAAGGATCCTGCAACCCTTAGTGTACCACCTAGAAAATGACTATTTTCCTGAAGAAAATAAGCATCAGCACAGTTCATTGTCTCAATTTACTTTTAAATCAACAATCAGAAAACCCTCCTCACTGCAAATATCAGTCAGGAGCACCGGACAGAGTGTGGAGTTAAATACGCTATAATCCTATTAAACGCAAGTCTTGCTTCTAGAAACAATGCACATTTTTATCTCTACACTGAAAAGCAGTACACTGAGGGAAGATGAGTAAGAGGCCTCCCCTCTGGAGAGCCAGCTGTAATAAGCTAATACAAAGTTCGGTCACGCTCTGGATCATCTGCACAGGCGGCAACAAAAAGTGGACCGTCCCCGTCAGAACTAAGACATATTTAATCTGCAGACTTTCCTGAAACACAAGGCCCATTTGGAAGAAAACTGCATCAATTGTATCAAATAACTGCTAAACATCATCTTTTTTTTTTTTAGCCACATACCCGGTATTCCACACACTGACACTGCCAGCGACTCACAAATACCAGAGCTTTCATTCAGAGCGAGCTCCACACTTTCCAAAGGGAAATCACAAACAAAATTCCAGGGGTGCTCCTATTTACAACATCTTCTATGGCATGTGTGCATCTGCATACGTGGGTGACAATATATTGTGTATCGTGCCTTTTCTGGCACAAAGGACATGGGGAGCGCAAGAGCTCCAGCATTAGTACACTGTACACATTTAAGTTTTAAATTCAGTTCTGTTTCTAAGTAAGGGCAAGCAAAATTACCTAACCACCTTTTCCTCCCAGTACCTGAGTCACTGGACAGTACAAACAATGAGAAGATACCCAGTAGCAGCTTTCCCAAGGCAAAACACTTCAAGAAAGAAAGAAAACATAGACAAAGTCAGAAGAATTTTGCAGTGCTGGTAGGAGCTGCTCTCCTTTGGTTTCTCACAGTGTGATCTGAAGGGGGAGGAGTTAGCATCAATTATCAAGCCATTGTTGATAATGCATTATGCAGTGAAACAAGAACCGTGTCTCCAGCTTCCGGCAGCTATGTGCATAAATAACTTAGTTTGGCAAAAACAGCCTTGATCTGTAAACCAGGTAGGCGGTAACAGCACACCCAAGATGACAAGTTTTAAATTATACTGGTTCCCCAACTCCCTCCTTTTTTTAACAGGTAAATATTTCTGCACTCTTAGCCCTGAAGTAGAAAATCTCAATTGAACTGCAGCAGCAATAGGCTTCTTTCATATCAGCCCCTGCACAGCTCCAAGGGAGGGTGAAGGAGGTGATTTGCCATGAAGATAATCAGCACTGTCTCATTCCACAAGAATTTTAACTGCACGATAACCTAGCCCTCCAGAACTATTGCTCTTAAACCCATGCCGTATCAACAGCACTTAGTTATCCATTAGAAAGGAGAAAAAAAATCTGCTCAGCACAGAACCCTTGTGACTATTGCTGCTTTCACACTGCCAGAGTACAGGAGGAACTCTCCTACAGACAGGCTAGATTTCATTTTTTATTTAAAAAAACGCAAGTTTCAGTTATGCTAATATCCACATTTTACACACTTTATCCCAAAACGCCTCCAAGACCACTATCCCATGAAAGCAGGATGCCAAAGGGTACTCTGTGTGCTCTCCCCAGGGTAGCGTGCCCTGTACAGTGTCATCCCATGGAAGGAGGCAGTTCACCCTTCTCCATTCAAACACTCACCCACTTAAAGGATACATACATACACTTAAAAACACACTCAAAATTAAAAGGAAGTTGCGTTTGCTAAATGCAAATGACATTTTTAAACATCGTGCTGTACATTGGTATCAGACATTGCTGGCTATAACCCACCGCGAGACGACTGCATTCCTCAGAGGTAGGGCAGCGGTTTAACAGCCATTTGTGAGAAAGCAGGGTTAGGAAAAGGAACGAGCAGCTCTGAGGAGCATCTCTTAGCGGGCGACCACCGGCAGCACTGACCTTCCCGAGCCCCGCAGAGCGCCGCCGGCTCCGGCCGCGCGGGTCCCTCCCTCCGTGCCGCACGCACCCGCCCGGGCTCTGCAGGAGCCGCTGCCTGCAGCTGCCCGAGGGGAGCGGGGGAGGAGGAGCGGAGAAAGGGCTGAGGCTGCTCCCCCCTCTCCCCACAGTCACCCAGCCTCCTGGTTAATGACACGGTGCATTAACACGAGCTGCTTTCTAGCACGGGCTGCAGCCAAACCGCCCCAGAAAGGTGTAGATGGAAAGGAAAAGCACAAACCAGCTTGCCATTCTGGGTTCCCAGCCTTCCCTCGCTACACTGATTCATGTTTCCCGAGGCGGTTAGAGGCATTTCAGCTGTAACCCTTTCCGAGCCGGAGGAGGCAGAGGGAGGAAAAGGAATTTCTTTGTCCTGTGCACCTCCCACCCTGTCCCTCGGATTCACGCAGGGATGTTCTTACCTGCTCTGGGTGGATTTACCTCTAAATACAACTTCAGCAACTCCGAGGCAAGAGACCAGTAAGAATCTATTCCCAGTTCTGCCGACTCTGTAACCTTGGATGTATCACATTAATTATCTGCTGTTCCGCTTCCTCCTTTCTGAAAACAGGGTAACATTTACTGGGTTCCCAGAGGAGACTGGGGAGGCTTAATTTACCTCTGTGTTTATGCAGCCAGATTTAAAAGTAGCTGTGCAAAACTAATATTACATTTCCTAGTTTATACACTAAACCATAAATAGGAAATAAGTATTATTACCCAACTTTCAAATCCCGTTAAAAAGACTGAAATCTCTCATCAGACCACCCCTGCAGCGGGCAGATGATTAGATATCCGTACGAGGCAGTGAGGTCTAGCAAATAGCGAGGAAAGCTTGGATGATGGATGACTGGCTCTCAGTCCCAGATTTGCCATTAGCTTGCTGTGTGACCTTGCTCAAGTTTTAATCTTTCTGTATTGGTACAACATGTAGAGCTATTCTCACCCCTATACAATAGGCTGAGGGTTTTTTTGTGTTATTATTACTGCTACTATTTGCTGAAGCTCCAGCTCAAACATGCAAGCTGTAATCTGTAACTAACCGTTTCAGATACTGGCTAGACACACCCCAGGAAAACTCCACAAATAATCTCAGGGCACCTGGCTTTGCACATAGTTCCTTTCAACTCGGTAAGGCTGCTGGGTATCAGCTGTAGGTGCTGATTTCAGGTGTGGGAAATACTCTGCTCAGTGAGATACCAAGTTTAGGAAGACAGAAGATTTACTAAACAAAACCACTTTGTTTAAAATTCAACAGAAGAGACCACACAATCTCAAAATATACAAAACAGCCGGTACAACTGCTCTTCTCCTGTTGTTTTAAATGGTAGGATCAATGTTTTTTGCTAAATGCTGTGAGTGACAAGAACCTTGTTAGTTAGACCTCACGTAAGGACACAGTCATGCCAACCATTAGTTCAGCAGCTACAGGAGAAGGGGAAGATGCAGGCTTGGCAGCGCCTGAGCAAAGCCAAACAGGTTGTACCTGTTCTGTGCCTAGAAAGCCTAACGATTGTTTCTAAATCCCTTTCTCCCAATGCTAATTTTTCTTTGTTTCACCAAAACAACCAAGCTAAAGATAGAAGAACTGAATCCGAAACAACACGCCCCCCCATTTAGGAAAAAAAAGAAAAAACAAACACCACACTGTTCTGACTTGGCATCGGTAGCTGCTGGGCTTCAGCACCCAGCTGTACTGCAGCGAGATGCTCTGCTGCACCCTAAGGCGGCCACAGAGAGAGGATAACTCTGGACTTAAGAGCAAAGCCAAAACCCAGCTCCGTAGCTGCCCGTCCAAGGGATCGGTGTTCACTCCAAGCTGAACAAGCCACTAACAGGCATCTCTTAGAAGACCAGCTCAAAGCTGTGCTACAGTCTGATGTAAACCAATGCAGCTTTACTGCTCATGAACTTGATTATTTCTGCTGGAGACAAGTTCTGACAGTAAAGGATCATTTTTCTAACAGACAAGATCTGGTCTCCAGTCTGCTACATTTTATCCTTATTTAGGGCTTAAATTATCCCAGCAATAGCAAAACAAAATTAAAATTTTGACCCAAATTGTGGTGTGTTTTTTTTTTAATTAAGAGAACAGAGCAGAATGGTATCACTAACTGCAAGCTGCAATTTGCTGTTAAATTAGCAATAGGCTTGGAAACATTTTAGCTCTTAATCCTTGGGGTAACAGAGGATAGTGCAGAATCAAATTTAAGACCAAATCTCCAATCCAAAGAGCTGCTTTATGACACAGTTGCACTCATGAACAACTTACTAACTTCCAGGTTGATAGCTCACAAGAGTGATAATTAGATTTGCATAACGATGCAGCTTTCTCCTACCTAAACAAACTTCGGGAGACTGCACCAAGAACTCCTCTTTCAGACAATTCTCTCCTAACAGAAGCTTCTGTCAATGCCTTGAAGAATAAGATTATACAACCTGAATACCACTTGTCACCTCTGCCAATACATTCATTCCTGCTTTGATAGTTTCCCTGGGCTTAAACATCGTTCCATTTAGAAAGATAAAAATGCCAAGCAAGAGTGGTTTTTAAATTTAACTTCTTTGATTGCTTAAGGTTACCTAGGCAAAGAAAAAGCAAGGATGCTGCAAGACAGCTTCCTCCCTTGCTTTTAGTATAAATTTTCATTAAATTAAAAATGGATTGCAATTAATAATGTATGCATGACAAGACAACATAGGACTGCTTTTGATTCCAAAAGCAAATGTATTTAATGGGAAAATATTTCAAAGCTGAAGTGTATATATATATTTTTAAATAAACTACTTGAAGTGACACCATTCTCATACTGTAGATTACAAACACAATTTTAGTCCGGGCATTACTCAATACGCACTCAAGCTCAGGAAACATGAAGACCAACTGGACAGCTAGAACCAAGAAACTAAAATATTTAAAAGAAAATCTTGCTCCTAGCCCAAGATGTGAACTATTTCATTGCTAATTGACGACACGGGTCACAAACTGCTCTCTACTGAAGCGTACGACAGGACATCTGCCCTCTGGGAGCCACAGAGCAGTCATTCGCAGCCTGTTCAATCTCATGTTATATGAAAAATGGGTTTTGTACTGGAAGGACTCGGTGAATCACAACACAAGAAAGAAAACCAGACTGCAATTTCTGACTGACAAAACACATGTAAAAGCCTTTCAAGCCCTCACCACATCAGAGACTCCTTTTGTATGGTTAAAATTAAATGAATTTCTGAAGGGCTGGTTTAAGCCGTGCCTTCCCCTTGAAGACAACATAAACGCTGAGCAGGCTGCAGCAGACACCTTCCAACCCCTGCCCAAAAGGGAGTTTGCATTCCTGCACATTCTCCCGTACAAGAACCACGCTCAAGGCTCTATTTAAAATCCAAGGCTATTGCCACGACTGCACACCTCCACAATTAATCATCTTCAAAGGCCGTTTATACAGCTATGTATTATTACATCTGCATGACAGTTATTGTGGGGCTGAATTCCTTGATATTAGACCCATTCTTTTGATGACCAACTCATCTACGGCAGATCTGTTATTGATTTCCCTATAAATAAACTGCAGAGTATGTGTGTGTGTGTCTGTGTGGTATCAGGGGAAGGAGAAGAGGAGAAACAATTCAGGACCTCACTGAAAAACCCAGCCCTGCAAACACCTCCGATCAGGACTGCAAGAGACGTAGCGAACAGCCCCCTCCCACAAAGGGTACATAACATGGAACATCCTCAATTCCCAATGAAGCTTTTTATTTTTTTTTAAAGGTGGCAAATACAATTTTTGTTACAAGACAGGCTATTAAAAGAACATTCATCAGCTAGATGAATTGCTAGAGATGCAAAGCAAGCACGCAGAACGGACAGGGCCCCACCTCCCCTTCCTAAATGCCATCAGAGCTGTACCTGTGCAAAGACCAGTAGCCCCCACCCTGCATGACATGCTTTATGACACTGCTGCACAACACTAACGCAGCGAAGACTGACACATCCACAGCTGAACCTGCACTGAAGACTTTCAAATCTTTTCTTATCTGAATCTTGTCAAACTACAATAGGATATACTTCAGTTTGACTGGAACCAACACATGAAGAGGAAGCCAAGGAGCAGCTACCCAGCTCTCAATCCTGCATGGGACACGCGGGGTGTTTTTAAGTCACGAACCATGGTCCTAACTGGTGGAATCCCTGCCAGGACTGGAAGAAATAGGTACCCCCTGCAACTTATTATTAGTGAAACCTTATTCCAAAGTAAAAAAGAACCAGCTGCACGAAGCAGACGCTAAACTAGATGAGTAATCTCAGTATTCCCATGCTGCTTTTCTTCCTTCGTCAAACAGTGCAAGTTTATACCTGCACAGATCCTCTGCAGTGCTGTGTCCAAGGTGTGTCTGTGCAATCCACCTGCTCACATTCAGCACTGCCAGCACCTCCGCCACCTGCCCTCTAGGGAATGAAGAGCATGACACGTACTTGAAACATATTGCCCTCAAATGTGTCTTGGACACGGAAAGAGAGAACTCTGCGTTACAAAAGAAACAGCAAGCTTTGTTAAATATTTACATCTTCGGAAGTTAGCTAAGCAGAAACAGATCATCAGCCTCACGGCTGATCAGGAGTAGCTCATGCCTTGGACTTGTTTCCACTCCATTTTTGGATCAGGACTTGAAAACCTGTTTGATGATCCAAATGGACACTCTTCACACAAGCCTTTCTGCCTCGATATCAGAACCTCACCAAGAATGCTCAAAAAAGTACAGGACATGCTGCTTAGAACAAGGGACTCCATCTGCCACCACCGCCAGGACACATTTGTCACCAAGAACCCCACAAACTCACTTTTGCACCTGTGCCACAGCCAAGGTTAACAAGACACAGCACGTATCACGTGTCAGAGAGAAGGCGTTTGTCAGGTAATTTATCCAGACGTGACACATTATTATGCTGCAGATAGAGATTATTTTTTTTCCTCTGAAGAAATGGCTACGCTCAGCATTCCTTCTCCAGCCACAACACAAGCCCACAGTCTCTCCCCTGCTCTGCAGCACGTTGGGAAGTGTAAGAGGTGAAAGAGATCCAGTTACACCAACTGGGACTACTGCACGGCAGACAAAGCACAGGGCTGTCACAGTGTGAGAAACAGCCTGGATGAAAGAGGAGCAGGAGGAAGGAGTCAGCGCAGAGTCTCACGCGAAAGGCAGAGAAGAAACACTTGAGCATTGCTGGTATTAAACCTGTATCTAAAGCTCCTGGGTTCACCACTGCGGCTCTAAGCTTTAGCTTGTCTTCTGATGGTCAAAGGCAAGGATTAGTTCTGGCTACCTCTGATAGAACAGACAAACAAAACACAGTATACTTTTTTTATGATAAATCTCTTGATGAAAGATCACTGATTTTGTTAAAAACTGACCATAAGTGTTTTCTGTATAAAAATACCTACTGAATTTTCTCAAAGTACAGCTTCTGGGATTTTTTTATTAAACATTACTGAAAGCTTTTGAACACAGAACACAGTTAAATGAGAATAAAATGGTTGTTTTGAACATGAAGATGAGATTACACTTTTTTCTTTTTCTCAAACAGAAAGAAAAGAAGATGAAAGACAAATCTAATTTTCTCTCATTACAATCCATTGACGCACAGATTTTTGTTAATTGCTTTCCTTATGGGTATAATCTAAATGTTTAAAACTATAATAAACCTATGAAGTACCACAAGAAAATAAAAGAAGATTGAGAAAGAGCTTGGGGAATCTTTTAACACATTTTTCATTGTTTTTTGCATGGAGAACAACATCGGAGAAGCTTGGGTGCACATTACAGCAAGAAAACATGAAAGCACTGTGATCGGGGGAGAGGCCACACAGCAAAGGATACGACTGCCCTGCTTTCCAGGAGCAGCGTCCAGAACACCTAACGCACTGGGGCACTGGCGTGGTGGGAAAGGGAACATGAGAAGCTGTTAAACACATGTGCTAGAAAAATGAGCTGTAAGATGTACTGAAAATTTCCCTGGAAGGAAAAAAAAAAAATAAAGCAGGTCTTGGAAGTAGTTCAGTGGTAGTTTAACCCCGAGTTACGAGAGCACAGCCACGGATGTTTTGCACTTGGAGCTTTACGCCCCTGGCCACCAGGCCTCTGAGCCACCATCACTGAGAACACAGCAGTAAACATTTAAGCAGACAAACTGGAAATTGGCCCCACTAGGCTAAAAAGTTGCTTCCTCATTAAGTTTCCAGAATTTAATAAGCATACAAGGTATAAAAAGCAGCAGTTAAAAAGCAAACAGACCCAGTCTCTCCCATCTCCACGAGGTACCGTTTATAAACATCCACAAATCCACAGGTAACTGAAATTAAACACCAAACAGATGTAAAGCATTTTCTCAGTAACTGGAACTAAAGAGGGATTTCACAGCTACGAGGAGGTGTGCTTTTTCTGTTCATGCTCAAACTGCTGCAGCAGGGCTGAGCCTTCTGTAGTACGTATTCACCCATCGTAGTAGCTGATCATTTGGTTATGTGTAAAACCAGTATTTTTGCACACATGCAATGCTTAATATTCCCTAACATACACCGGACTGACCTCACTCAGCAGAAGGGGGCATGTTTGCAGTTATCACCACAGATGTCATGGGTAACTGCTGCAGTCCCCTGTACCGTTATGGAACAAGGAGTGCACAGGGATGCTCCGCTGGTACCCACCATCCTGTTGCCTGCCTTGCTCCAGCTTGAGAGTGCTCTTGCACACCTTTTACATCTTATTCACTGTTTGAAATTACAGCCTTGGGAACAGAGCCTGAAGGGATACCACTGGGAGGTGGAGCATTAGGCTACAGACAAATCCAGCTGAGAGAACAAGAGAGGACAGCGCTGCTGTTTCTGTCCTTGGTAACATCCCACCCACGGGAAAGCGGCACTCTCCCTACAGCCGCTCCCTGCTGAGGCTGACCTCCCGCTGGGTCACAAACTTGGCGTCACTTGTGCCTGTTCCACCATCACACAGATGGGAACTCAGACACACCACCTCTGATTTCTTTCAAGGAGGACCAGGCTGCCACTTTTAAGTCTCAGGAATTCACATGTGGCTTTTAAGATGTCTTGGGACTCACAATTACTGTAAGAGGAACGGGGAGGGGGGGTGGAAATCACTATGTTCAAGTCAAATCTATAAAAAGAAACACAAGTGCCAGACTCCTGGGTGACAACTGCCATGAAGTAGGAGGTGACTCACACCCTGGCATAGACAGGCTGCAATTTGGTGCAAAGAAGTTATCATAATCAATATTTACAGATGAGTATTTTATAAAAAGAGTGTGCATTTGGCACAACATGGATTTGGAGACTGCTCTTTGAATATAAATACAAGAGCCAGTAGACAAATATGTGTTTCCCTCCCCCACCAAAAAAAAAGATTATATCCTACAACCCAAACATGCAGATTGACATTTGCCGTAGGAAATTCAAAGGGTGGGCAACAAAAACTCAGAGTGGAGGAGTCACATGCTCCTTTTGTGTTGGTCGTAGGACAAACTGAAGAAACAAAGTTGGAGAACCAAGAGCAATTATTTGACAGTACTACTGCAGAACTGGCTAGAGGCTCCTACTGTGCAGAGTGCTGAACCAACAAAGCTTCTGATTCAGAAAGCTGCATATGAAAAGCAATCACTGGAACACAACCGCTGTCACCAATACCCTGTGAGCGAGAGGTGACCCCTCCATCAGGGAAACATCGTAAAACTTGTTTATAAATATCTTCAGAACGTGTTCTGCACTATTATGCAACTGCTAAATACATTCAAATTTCCAGTGTGAAAACAAACACTGTTAAGGGATGAAGCTCTGGGAAGCATCAGATCGATTTCAAGCACACGAGTTTATCACTTGGATGTTTCTGACCATTTCGTGCTTTAACGGCTGCAACAGTAAACCAGAGCTGGTGCTTCTGCAAAGGGTCTCCAATCTGCAATGGCAATAAGATCATTTTCTGTGCACCCTATGTTTTATTATCTGGAAAACAGTAATTTTACAAAGGGGATTTTAAAAAATACTTCTCACTATAAACCTTCTAAATCAAGATATTAAAAAATAATAAAAGTTAAGCTCTACCAGTGCACTGCAGCACAGTTACACAAACAGCTAGTTTTCAGGCTCACTACAAGCTCTCCAGATGATAAGTTTTTGTTTAAGGATTTCCTTTAAATGTATAACCTAGGCTTACTAATATATAGGAAGGTCTTAAATCAAGACCATCCCCATAATTTTCAATCACTAAAGAAAAGCTCGCAGACATGTCTTTACAGATCAAACAGGAGAACTCATAGCTGATTTAATTCAAATTCTCTTCGTGCCAAACACCCAGGTTCCAGAACTAGTAAATTGTGTATCCAATTATCACTTCTATAGTTCAAGGGACTGCATTTAAATGAAGATTATGAAAATGAAATGGACTTGAAATGCCTTTTACTAGAAAAATGGGTGCTGAAAGACAGTTGCTCGGGGAAAGTGCTTATAAAAATATTGAGTTTTACTACTACAAGTGGTTTTAATGAAGATCTAAAGGATGCTATTGCCAAGTTTTCCTCTTGTTGCCCCTTCCCCTGTGACAAAGTAACCTACAACATTAAAGAAAAAGGGAAATGCCAAACACTAAGAAGCAAGGATTTTAGTAAGAGTGGCTTTGTGTTTGAGCATCGTTCCTTCACGTGCACATGGACCAGACTACTGGCAAGCCACACTTCTAATGTCTTCTTGAGAAACTCTGTCTGGACACATCTGCTGAGAGATTCGACAGAGCAACAGGCTACATAACTCCTCAGGTACTAGGAGAGGTAGCACTGGGGAAAAAAGAACAAACCTAAACTAAAAAAACCCAAACAAACCAAAAAAACCCAAACTATAGTGGAAGGTAAAGACAAGAAAAAAAACTTGCCTCTAAATGGGGAGCAGGCTCTTCAGAAAGAAAAGTTTGAGCATGCTGAAACACCGTAATTTATAGAAAAATGCAACTGGGCAGAGAAATATTTATCGCAAAGAAGGTCAAATAAAATCACTTGGCATAATTTTACTGACATAGACAGGAGGAAGAAAAGAGATCAGGAATATTTGTAGCTATTTCCCTTCAAAGTTCCTACCCAGCAGACAAACCTGAGAGATTTGATGCTTTCAGTAATATAACCTGTTCATGACAGCATCAACTCCAAGAACATTCCCAAGGCAACAAAAATTACGTTTGACACCACTTCAGAGAGGGAAAGATAGTTCTTTTACTTCAAAGCCACTCCTAGACTTTTATTCAAGGTTTGGCTCCAGTGCAGAAGCGGAACGATGTTCCTGCTAGAACAATGCACAAAAGCAGGGTTCAGATCACAATGAAAGCACCACGTTCTCGGAGCCAGCAAGAAAACCTCTCGCTCAACTTGTGCCAGGCAGGGTTTTTCTTCAGGAAGAAGATGCACAAATAAGTGCACAAAACACTATACAGACAAGCTAAAACACTGCATGGGGCTTGCTGGTTTCATTCATGTTTCAGATCCCATGCTACCAACACTGGATTGTTCCTTTATCTTAACTAAAGCTTTTTAAGCAGCCCAATTCAAACGTTATCCTTGATGCGACTGGATTTCTGTGCATAGAATAATCACTGATTTATCCCCAGATTTGTTCTCATATTAAAAACCTTTATGGATTTCCTGCCAAGTGACTCAGTACTTACTGTGGCCCTTTAGGGTGGGCTATATGAGAATACTACAAGACTCATAACATTCTGGAGAATGTTTTTCTATCACATTTCTGGTCGTAGTCAAATAGATTGACTTCCTGCTCTGCTCCTCCAGAAGTTATTGCTACCATAAAAACCTGGCCGCTTTGGTTTTCATACCAAACTGACTCATGTTGACAATGAAAGCAAAGCCCGAATACGATGTTGGAAAAGTTCACTTTCTTGTGACTCAATCTATTTAGAATAAATATAAAAGATGCAAGGGGTTTGGAAGCTTTTTTTTCAAAAGAACACTTTTGAATTTTTAAGCCAGCAATGATCTTAAAAATTTCTCCTGGGTGTGCCACAAAGCATCTAAGTGAGAACCTTTAAAAAAAATGATAGACGTTTTCAAATGAGTTTCTGTAAAATTCTGTATATTTTAATCATTGTTGAGTATCATAACACTCCTACAGAAAAAAAGGGAAACAGAGGAAGAAGAGGCAGAAGAACACTCACTCTTCTCCCAATACTTCTTTACAGAAAGGCTGTTGAAATTAAAAAATATATACAACCCATGCATTCAAACAGAAGCTTGAAATGCCTTTTTAATATAAGCCAAGCAACAAAAGAAAAATCCAATAAAGTTACACAGAAGAAAACCACATTGCATATTACTGAGAGACTAATTTATTTTCATATTTGCCTCAGAGTCGCGAGTTCTAGCATTACGTGGCATCATTATTTCAGTATCTGGCAGTGTCCTCAGTAGCACGTTCCCCACTTTCTCCTTTGCACAGTTTTTCAAACTTGCAGCTAATCAAAAGAAATTTCTGGGATCTTAACTTCCATTTTTAGTGCTGGCCTACTTAAAAGACCAAAGGGAACGCAGCAATAGTAAGACACGCTTCTCTTTTTGTGAAAATGAGTAAAGGGAAACAGTATCTCTGTTCTTCCCTTGATCAGATTATGGAAGCAAACAGGCTTACAGACTCTCAAGAGCCATTAACAACTCACTCAGCCCAGAATAATGCATGGAAGGAAAGCAGCTGGGGAAAAAAGAGGCAACCCGCAGCTAGAACAGATTTGATGTAACATCAAACCACATGCCCAGCCATGGCGCTCCAGGGGAGTGTTGGTGGGACACCTTTCTTTTGACTCAATTTCTGGACTCCTTTTCCCAATTCACTTTCATTGGGTTCAGTTAAATTCTTTATCTGTGACTTTCTGAACAGGCACCCATCTGTCAGATTCCCACGCTCCATTCATCAAGTCCTCAAACAGCAATTTGCCAAGACAAGAGCGGGATTTTTCAGAGCCCTCGGTTACTCACATCACACCAATCAATTTTTCCAGTGATCAAGGATGAATGGCTGATACAAACCCTTGACAGATCACATGGATGCAGCTGACTTTAAGCAAGCAAAGTTTGAGAAAAGGAACTGTTCATGTATCATCAGTACGCGCTGGGTATTTCTGCAAAACCTGCCCTAGGACATCGCCAAGCTCTAACTCGGGCCTAGACTTCCACTGTCCTCAACCTTCCTTCCTTTTTCCCATAAGAACTAGCTTTCTTTATGCCAAAGTACGTCCAAGATGACTGAAATAGAGACTGAGTAACAGTGCTCTCTTCTCAAATAATCCCAAACTGAACCAGCACCAAATATTTCCAGGTGCCTGGTTTGCAGACAATATTCCCAATGAAGTCAAGTACCATCGTTGTATTCTACATCCGCTGCAAATCATTGGAAATGGGAGAAAATAAAATCATGGACTCTCAATTTTATCATGAGTGAAGGAAGAGGGGATAAATGAGGTTCCAGTCCCTGCATCAGTTCTGACGAGGAAAGGACACGCTTTCACTCACGGTACAGAAAAGCACACGTGCAGCACCCACATCTGTACCACAGCTGTCTCCCCCCCTTATGCTTTCTGCTGAAACTTCAGGGGGCTGACAAATGCATTAATTACCACTTAAAATGAACCTGCACTTGAAGGAGGGGTGGGGGGAAGGAAAAAATGATGTGGCAGGTACCCTTGGCAGCAGTCTTAAAGGACAGGCACTTATAATTATGTGATCATTTTAACAAGGCAGCTTTCCCTCCTCTGAAGAATTTTTGTCCTCTGCACACTGCAGCTTATCCGATGTGCTCAGCAGTTCTATTTATACAGACGTGACTCACCTTAGAATGCCTCTGAGACAATGCAAGTCTTCCACTTTCTCTTAAATAATTAANCTCAACCTTCCTTCCTTTTTCCCATAAGAACTAGCTTTCTTTATGCCAAAGTACGTCCAAGATGACTGAAATAGAGACTGAGTAACAGTGCTCTCTTCTCAAATAATCCCAAACTGAACCAGCACCAAATATTTCCAGGTGCCTGGTTTGCAGACAATATTCCCAATGAAGTCAAGTACCATCGTTGTATTCTACATCCGCTGCAAATCATTGGAAATGGGAGAAAATAAAATCATGGACTCTCAATTTTATCATGAGTGAAGGAAGAGGGGATAAATGAGGTTCCAGTCCCTGCATCAGTTCTGACGAGGAAAGGACACGCTTTCACTCACGGTACAGAAAGCACACATGCAGCACCCACATCTGTACCACAGCTGTCTCCCCCCCCTTACGCTTTCTGCTGAAACTTCAGTGGGCTGACAAATGCATTAATTACCACTTAAAATGAACCTGCACTTGAAGGAGGGGTGGGGGGAAGGAAAAAATGATGTGGCAGGTACCCTTGGCAGCAGTCTTAAAGGACAGGCACTTATAATTATGTGATCATTTTAACAAGGCAGCTTTCCCTCCTCTGAAGAATTTTCGTCCTCTGCACATTGCAGCTTATCCGATGTGCTCAGCAGTTCTATTTATACAGACGTGACTCACCTTAGAATGCCTCTGAGACAATGCAAGTCTTCCACTTTCTCTTAAAAAATTAAAAACAATAACAAAGGAAAAACATTGGGGAAATAAGATCTCTTTCTGAAGTTCACCCCAAAACATTGAGAAGACTGTAAAGACAGTGATATTCAAAGTTCGGAATTGTCAAAAGCGACATGGGGGTCTCGGGTGAGCAGAGGGGAACCACTAGACCAGAAACTGTCATCCTGATTCCACACGACACTGCCATATGCCTGGCACCAGGAATAAGAAGATCTAAGACCTCATCTGCATGCAGAACATCATTTCCAAGGCGCCTTCAATGGTCAGACGAGTTAAACTGTTATTTTTATACTGTAGTCCTTTAAGTGAATTGTTATGTTGCTTTCATTGTTATACTGAGGACATTCCTTTAAAATAAGAATAAGGAAGAAAGCAGTGAAGCTTGGCTGGGAAGTTAGGTAGACATGTCCCTAGAGATCTCTCATCTAAAGTCTGGGAAAACAGGCTCTAATCTACCCTGGTACTCCATAGACTGTAAGAGAAATATTTTGCAGATGGTGTTCCAGAGGGGGTGTGGGAGGCAGGGAAAAATAACTTCTCCAGATTCAGTCTTTCTACAATGCCTACAGGTAAAAAGGAATCTGATGTCTCTCATTTCTTCAAATTCTACNTCAATTTTTTTTTTTTTTTTTTTTTTTTTTTTTTTTTTTTTCTTATTTAGCTCACTCCTAGGGGCTCCCCTTCTCTCAGTTCTCTGGAACCCCATCCACATGCTTCCCCTCCACTACACCTTATCCCCTTCAGCTAGGCAAAACTGTTCCAAGGCTGTGGCCATCATGTCACCAAAGTCACCCAGTCCTCACTTCCCAACAGCTCCTCATCAACTGTACAACAAGGAGGAGATTTCATCTCTTTTCTGGTCTGTGTAACAGAGTCAAAACAGCCAAACTCAGTCACTGAAATGGGCTTTGCAGGTAAAGTACCCAAGAAGCACTGATTACATGTCCTTCCTTCCCCAGAAGATCGCTTGTGGGCTCAATTTCAAGGACCTACCTTCAAATCAGGAGTAGCAAAAAGTCATAATGGCTCAAGGACAAATTACTGATTCATTATCAATACCAGATTTGATAAACATCACCAGTTCTCACTAGAAAGCAGTAAGCAGTTCTGACAGAATAAAGCAGAAAACTCTCTTATCCTGTCCTCTGTCATGTCCCAGCTATTTCAGTTAATTGCAGATGATAGATCATCTGCAGTCATGTCTTTTGTTTAAAAGTATATCATGTCAACTGCATGCTCATAAAAATCCCTTGTTCTAACAAGGAAAATGTTTTGCTTTTTTGTTTGTTTTAAAGCTCAATACAAGAAGATCAATTTCTTCCTTTCTGCAGACCTAATGCCCTAGTTGGCAAAACTTAATAGTAATAATCTCTACTCAGAGAAGGCTGAATTGTTCTCCCCACATTCCTCAGCTGTAAGTAATCTTATGTGAACCACTGAGAAAGAAGTAAAATCCAGCTTGTCCTCATATGAAACCATGAACTGAAACGTCAGCATTCCTCAGGAGGTCCAGGCTCAGAGAAGGCTCTTCAGTGCATAACACAAGTCTACGTGCAGTTAAATATGTGCTGAAGTGCTTCTGTGCGGTGAAGGGCCAAGACAAACCTCCTAAAGAGAAGCCACTTCTCCTGGTCCCTGGGCAATACCAGTTTTCTTGGATGGCAAGACTCCACCATCAGCCTAGCCTCGAAGAATGCAGGACGTGCTCTCCTGTTTCAGGCCTGCCGGGTGGCCAGCACAGACGTACAGGAAGGAAAGGCTCTCCAGCAACTCCTCCATTCCCATCCTTTTCAGAAGGATGGAGGAGAATTAAAGCTCTCAAACCAGAGTTATTAAGAAATGAGGATGTACTCCAGGTACCTGCAGACTCACTCAGAACAGAGGAAGACACTGCACAGGATGACCTTGAATTTCCCCCTCAAGTGCACAACCCATTTAAGTATGCCTCACCTCACACTCGCCCTGACATTTCAATGCCATCAATAAAATGTCCTTATTGCGTCTGGTTTCAACAGGCAAGTCCCATGAATGGAAACTGAATCAGGGCAGAGTCGGTTAAACAAAATTTTTGCTTTGCTGCTGCCTAATTAGATGATGCTGACTAATCCTCCGCATGGCTTTGCAGTGAAAGGAGCCCAGCAGGAGTGTTAAGATGGGTTTTTAAAGAGCTAAAAGCCATGAATGTTTTCCTTTTACAGAGAGTATTTCTCTTGCACAAGTTGCTTCCATCAAGCGTTCTTTTCTAAGACTATATTCTCCACAAAACGTCTCTGTGTCCTAGAGTGTTACAAGTTCAAAGAACAGCAGAAGGAAGGATGAAGAGAAGAAAAAGCCGGACACAATCTCCTACAAAATTTTCCATGCAGAAGTGACTACAATGAGAAATGATTTGCTGGACTGGCCTCTTGACCTGCCATTAAGTAAATAGGGACTATAAACTTTTGTACTTGCAAAAATGCAGACATGTGGCTAACCAACCATAATGTAGCCCCTTACCAGATTCCCTAAGAATTGCTCATGGGTTTACCATCAGGCATGCACAAGCAGCCCCTGCAAAGCTCAACCCCACGCTTGCATAGTCCTGTTGGACTTGAGAGAACCTTAACAGACTCAACACTGCTAGAAATTTAATTGCTTTTGTCTCCTCAGAGATCCTGCTAAATCACAGCTGTAAAATCCATGAGTTGAAAATAAAAAGGCCCCAGACTGAACTATTCAAGGATGGGAAATCATTATCAATCCTTTCTGAAGCTTTAACAGAATGACATCATGAGCCATCTCATTATGGGAACCGGTTCCTATGGAAAGGAGAATTCAACTGCTCAAGCCTTCTTTTTTCTCCAACCCTAGCTTGTTAAGTTATGATCAATTAGGAAACACAATAACCCTACTGGAAAGACAGGGCACACGACAATAGCAGCGCAATCAGCAGGGTCATGAAAGCGCAGGACAGCTCTGGTTAGGAACCAATGCTCCATCAGCATGTGAGTGTGCAAAGCTTCTCCTTCTCACTGCCGTTGGCCAAGGGAAAACAAATGCACTTTGTAGTTGGTGAGTTTTTGATAAAATTTGAAGTAAAACAACCTCGGTCTCCAGTGTTTTACTTTTCATGATGTGTATTTCCCAAAATCATTGAAAGGTAGACAGCACTCTTAAATTAACTTACAGCTGAACCTCTTCTGTGACTGGAGATACAGATCAAAACCAGTGCCTGCTGCTAGCCACGTATGTGCAAACCTGAAGAACATTAACAGCATACTTACGGTGATCTAACTGGAGAAATTCAACCCTCTACAGTCAGGATGCTCAGGCCCTCGTGTACCATATCAGAGTGACTGCTGCACAGGGCATCTTCTTCAGGGTCCAGTGTGTGCATCTTGAACTGCATTAAGTGCTTCTTAGGAAAGGACAATTTTTGAACCGCAGCTTTATCTTTAAAAAGAACTCCACACAAACAGCCTCCTGCTCAACAGTGGAGCTCCTGAAAGCTGAACAAGGTCAGATATGCCTCCTCACTTTAGTGACAAAACCAGGTCAACAGAGCTGCCTACTTACTTCATTACTTACCAGCAGCTGCTCCGCTGGGAGCAACACCAGGGCTGCAGTACTTGCTGAGGACAGATTTTAAAGTCTCAGGCTTACCTGAACATGCAAGCTGGCTCGATGACTCTGTTACCAATGATTATGCAGAAATTGGGGTTAGTGATGGAAGAGAGAACAGGAGGAAGAGACAGCTGAGTTTACAGACCTCCCGGGTTTGTGCAGGGAAAAAAATTAACACCTCTTCTACTTACATTGCAGATATACTTGGTCAGGAAACAGAATGAATAAACCCAAGTTCACAAAGCTATTTTTAAAGTGCAGCTGCTTTTAAAACAACTTCTTAGGTATATCTGCAGGTAAGCCCCTACATTGCATGTAGCTTTTTAGATCTTGTGTTTTTATTGGCAGACAATTTTACAAGTACCTATTGCAATAATGCTCACAAAAATGTAGATGCATACTTGTTCCTGCATGCAATTAAAATAATAAGTAGTTCTCATAAAGGACATATATGCAGGTATGTGAAACACTAGCTGATGCAGAATAGCTGAACCTGAGGAAGTGTGCAGGCATTAATTAAGTCAGTAAATAAATGCAGAAGATATGCTGCTGGAAATAACTTTTGCTCAAGGTCACTGGTGAAGTTGTTTCAATTTAATTAATTCAATAGCATTTAGAATCATTTAAAAGAAGCTGGCATAAAGCAGTAACCTAGAAACAAAAAAACGCTACCCCCTAGCTGGCATGAGCCATGCTGGGAGAGGGTTAACCGGATTCTGCGACTCACCAAGGCACCTCAATCATTATCCCCTCCAACGGGATGAAGAAGAAACCAAAGGACCCAAAATGCAACTCCAGGGGCAAAAAAATTCCCCTTAGCATTCAGGTAATGGCTCACAAGAACAAAACGGAAGAGCAGCAGCCACAGGAGGATGAAACCCTTCAGAGTGTGTCTCAGGCCAAACCAAAGAGGTTTAATCATTTCAGGGCATTTTCTTCCAAACTGCGTGTGACCTATTTTAGGTCTCACTCTGAGCTGACTATAATTAACTGTAATTTGTACAGATTTCAATTTAATACATGAACTGGCTTGTTAAGGAAAAAAAAATTGAAAGCAGGGCAATTTCAAAAGTTAAAAAAAGTCCGAAACCCATTTTTAAGTTGAAGCATCAGACAAAAATACATTGTATATCCAGACTATATATTATTCTCTCCAACAACACTCCAAGGTAACCACTTTAAAGAGGCTTTTCTGCTGTCTCAAACCTTCTCACAAGGACAAAATGGGAAAAAAAACTAGTTCCCGTTCACTAAAAATGCCATTTCCAGCCTCCCCTTCCAGTGCTACCCCACAAAATCCCCAGAGTGAAGACAAATGGAAGAAAGTTCCACTTCACAAACTCAAGCAGAGTTTTGCCTTAGGGGAAAAAAAAGGGCAAGAAAAACTTCTTACTCATTTATCTCCAGGCTTTCCTTTTTCTCTCCCTCTCAGACACTTATCTACGCTACAAATTTTTCTCTGTCCATGAAGGCGAGTTATCACAAAATTCCTTTTGTAGGCAACAACACAAAAGAAAAACTGAAGAAACCGACAAGGACTTTGATTAGAACTTAGCATCCTGTACATTTCCAAATGGATGCCTCTTTCTCCCCTACACCTCCAATTTGTTCCTTAAATGACATTTCTGTGCTTTGTATGCCTCCTTTATTTGCAATTTTTATTTATCTGGTAACTTTTGAAGTAGACAGCAGCTTGTGGAGCAAAGAAGAACAAACCCATGAAATCTTTAGTAAGGAAGGAATGCAAACAAAAACCTCCTCCCAGTGCCCTTATCTGTACCAGCACCTGCATAAAACCACCCGCTGCCTTTCACTCCAACACATCCCTTCCATGAAGATAGCCACAGCTGCTTCAGAATCCAGCATCGGGCTTTTGCCAGAAGTTTTCCTGACTAATGCTGCAAAACCTGGCTGTGAACTAAGCTGCAATGACTTCAATGGAAACAAGGCTGAGAGCTTTGCAGTGCTGTCTGGCAAGCCAGCAAAGAGATGAGGGATGGAAAGAGTGTTGGAAACAGAATTAGTAAGTAGCAAATGAGGTGACATTCAAGTAGAGGAGACACGATAAAAGCAATAAGACACCATTTTGACCTGACAAACTTCAGATAAAGTAACTTCAAGCTGACAAAGTAGAAACAAGTCACTGACGATGTAAAAACAGAGTTCGGAGTACTTGGAAGTATTAACTTTCCCTGGGCAGTTGTCATCCCTACAGCCCAGGCAGAATTTTTTTGCCTCTCTGCAATTTAAATTGCACCCATTATACATTTGGCTTTCAATAAAATTTTGTTCTAATTCAGGAGAATAGTCTTTTTCAGAGAAAAGTGAGCTCCTAGCATCATAGTGCATGAATAAATACAGCAAAGGCACATGAAACCTCCAGCTTGCAGGGTGTTTAAAAGAAAGGCTTTGAATTCATTCCAGCATTCAATCAAAAAAAAGGCAACATCCAGTCAAAATACTCATGAAGCTAAGGAGGACACACAAGCACACAAACGCAGTCCACGTGGCCATCAGCGAAGCAGCAGATACCAGCAGAGCACTGCAGAACCACAAAAGGTTTGGGATCCAAAGCATCCACACCTACTAGCTCTGGGCTGAACTCCCTGCCAGTACAACCAGGATGTGCTGTAAATGCCAGAGGACGTGCACAAAAAGATACAAAGCTCTGTTAATTTACAGAACCAGTTAACTTCCACACTGCGAGTGCAGACAAGTGGAAAGAGAAGATTCAGGTGAGAGACAGCACAGGGCAGGAACAGCTGTATGACCCCAGATGTGCCCTACTTCTCAGTCTTTGCCCCCTTGCAGCAAACTGGACCGCGGCCAGACTGCGAGTGCGGATCTCTCCTGCAGTGCTGAGAGCTCTTGCAGCAGTTCACCATCTGGTTCTGTTTCTGCTCTTTGCTTCCACGTCACCTTGCTTAGGCACAGTAGTAAATGTCGTCTGGCTGAACGGTATCTCTGCAACATCCACTGCTATCAAAACTGTCATCCCAAAGAAACAGGAGTGTGTGGACGTAGGGGAGGCAGTAACACAAAAACAGAGAAGAAACACAGCACTGGAACAAGAAAAAACCTCGAGGAAATAAAACAGGATTAGACATAGGCACCAAGGACAAAAAAAAAAAAGTAAAAATGGAAAAGTGGTTCCCTGCTTGCTCACTCTAAGAGCTGTGCATCATAACATAATTCATATGATTGCTTGTAGAGGCATTTAATCTACGGCACGGTAGGTCAGAATGATCCCTTTTCTGGAAAATGCTACTGATTGGGCTTTATCCAAAATGAAGAGTGTTAATTGTTTACACCAGCAGAAGCAGCAGCCATCGCTGTCATCACCCTTTTCTAATGCTCCTCCTCGGGTTTCAATTTTTGCTGCTGTAGTAGCAACTATTCCTTACCACCAGCACTCCTAAACAGTGAGATTTACTCTCATTTCTGAAGGATTACTCTCGTTTCTGACCATTTTCTTATTTGTACGCTTCCACACACCACCCCCAAAGACAGGGCTTGTTGCAGGATTTGTTTAGTAAAAAGTGACACTTGAAAAGGACTACTGTTGGGAAAGGACTGGGGATTTTGGCCTTCTAGTAGCATCCACATGAGGATAAAGGCTTCTACTAAAGATAGCAGCTATTAAAAAACATCCTGAGCCTTCAGATGCCCGGCTCGAATCACCATGCAGTTTCGCCTTTCTGACGGCTGACCAAACTAGCACTGCCTGGTCTGAATTATAGCTGCCTTCTTATCTCAGCGGAGATAAGACTTTTATCATGCCAGCTCTTAGAAATTCTCAACCGATACGCACATAACTGCTCCTTCACTGAAGGCAAATCAAGTTTTTTGTTATTTTTTCTATGCTGTAGAGATTTCCTCCCCATGCAGCAGCAGAGGCATTGCAGAACTCGCACAGACGTACAAAAGGACAGGTGCCATTAAATCTTCAGCATAAGGCAGGTCACCAGAAAGGCTTCCTTCTTGAGCATCACAGAAAAACAGTGTGTTCTTCCAAACCGATCGTGTGGTTTTCAACAAGCATCATGCTCCATACTTTGCCCAACCAAAACACAAGCCACACTGACCGCATAACTGAAACTGTGGCTGGAAAATGGAAAACATTCACCTTCATGAATGCACTCCCAGGAAATAAATAATCACCCATTAAACACACACAGACATAAACAACGACATGGCACTGTTCAGAACTGTCTTGACTTGCCTCAACTTAGAGTTTCTTTCTTAATTAAATATATCAGCTGAACTCTCAGTAACCACAGACCGATCCCCTCTCCTGGTTTCAGTACCCCTCTTTTCCCAATAACTAACACGGCTGAAGCACTCTGATGTACTTTCTCCTTCGAAAAGAGAAAGCTGCTCAGATGGGGGCTGCAAACCACGCAGCTTTCCAAGTCCAGAATACACACGGCATGTGTCACTTCTAGAGAATTCATCTTCAAATCCTAACATACAAGACCAGCCCCCTCTCCCAACATCCAGCTTTATCTTGAATTTTGAGGGGGAAAAAAACCCCCAAACAAAAACCCACCAATACTACAAATGCATCCGACTCCAATATGGGAAATCAATAACCAAGAAAAGTTCAATGCTGGGATTGATCTTTGCTATGCTTGCCCAGTACCAACCCCTGAACTGCAAGACAGTTATAACGTCACCCCCACTGAACTTTGGCCCCTCAGACAAAGGAACATACATTAGAAATTACTGAATGCTCATAATTCACTCACTAACCGCCTTTAATCTTCAACTCCAGCTAAGCCTTGGATTAGGTTTCAAGGCAAAACAAGCTCTTGCCCCAACAGGCCCAGCACATCCAGAGAAACCTCCACTGTACTGCCCTGTGACGGCTTCTCCAGGAGTAGCTGGGACTCACAGAAGCAGAAAGAACCAAGCACAGCCATTTTCAAAGCATTTTACCTGCTTCAAGGAGAACGCGCCAGTTCTGCCACCTCTTGCTACCTTGCTTTTATTGCCATAGTTCACCTAGGAAAATTGGGCTATAAACACAATCTCAGTTTACACGAGAGCAATTACACCAACAATTTCCCCACAGTCTCACCAATTCTTCTCAAGAGGGGCAAAAGAGACTTTCAGAGCTCAATAAAGGTAAAAGATCTGAGAGACGGGAGAGAAAATTAAGCATTGATGAGCTATGAAATCCTGTAGCCTTTCCAGAACTCAGTTTTTTATGCATAGAGTTAAAAAAAAAAAAATATATATTTCACCTGCAAAGTGTTCAGAGGTAGAGATGCTTTTCTTTTTTTTTTAGTTACACATTTATTACTATTTGTGTCAGAAATCTAAGTGCAAGCTACTCAACCTTAGATTACACATTTATAGTAAATGGAAAAAAAACCTGACACCACTGCTCGAGGGGGAATTAATCTTATCCTAAGGTAAGCATTCAGGACAAGTCAGTTTTATCACCCTTAGGAAGCGCTTATTTGTCTGCATCAGCTACAGAGGAAGCCCAGACACAGCCGCCCAATTTTTAAATGCACCCGTTCAGGCAGATGAATCCAGGCAGATGAATCCTACCGGAGGAGATGGTCTCTAACCCCATCAATCTGGTCCAGTGACTGGAACATTGTTAGGAAAACTTCAGTGATCAACATAAGAAAAAAAGTCAGTGGAGTTCCTTGTGCAGATCTGGCCACAATGAAGGAGACAATTTCACCTGGAATTAGGGTAGGGGAAGGAAAAAAAAACACCCAGCAAAAAGCCCCCACACAAAACACAAGAACAAACCCCCCCAAAACTCAGTCCTAATTTTAAACAGTACCATTAGGTCACATCCATCCTGAAACCTATGTTTCAGGGGTTTTTTGTTCTTGTTTTGGCTTCATAAAAGTATCAAAATCTTCCCATTTAGGCTCTGAACAGCTGAATCAAGTCGATTCCAAACACAGCCTTAAAGAAAAACCAAACTTTGCAGAAGAAGTTATCAATATGAAGTTAATATGCACACAGCACAAGAACAGAGGGACCTCCCCTTACGTTTTCAGGATAACACCCCGACCCAGCTTTTTCCCCACTGCTGAAAAACTTCTACACTAGAGCAAAACATTAGAAAAAGCACAACCAAAAAAAACCAAACAAAAATATCCCCACTAATTGAATAGAGGATGGAAAACCCCACACAGAACAACTCATATTAGAGAAAAAGTATTTTAGGGCACCTCAGGAATACGGAGAGATGGTTTTTAGAGCACACAAGGGCCACAGAAGTTTCCTGTTCCCCTCTCCCCCACACTTAATCTCTCTCAGTTGTACACGCTGTAAACATATGAGTCTCAGAATATAATGAAGCAATTGTGTGAATGAACAAATTTGTTCGTTCGCCTTATTAAAATAAAAAGCAGAAAGGGGGGATGACAACAACTGAAGATACTGAGACAGGAAAGCAAACCACCACTTAGTCCCAACAAGCCCTCCTGACAGCAGGGTTTTGCTGCAATGTGGGACCAGCTTCTGGTTCCTCCACACACTCTCAGTGCCACCGCGCTGCTGGGAACAAGGTACACCCGTGCTGCACCTCCTGTCCCACTGAACCTGGGGGGTCAACGTTCCCATCTACGCACAGCTGGAGAAGGGTCTTAAAACTTCCAGAGTAGTATTACACCACGGGTGTGGAACTCACAGCAGCACTAAAAACCTGTTACCAACTTCCACGGGATAAACGATCTCAGCAGCAACTAACACAAAATGCCAAACATCAAAGCTATTGACTGACAAACGCCCAGTGGAAGAACTACTGCAAGAGTTCAGAACAGATATGAATTTGTAACATCCCTGACAGAGGGCAAAGCCAGGATTCTAGCAACAAAATGGATTTTTTCAATTATGGAAAAGAGAGATCCAGTGACTAGCACAGCCCACTAAACTGAAATGATTAAAAGAAAAATAGATCAACTGAAACAAAGTTATTGGCAAAAGAAGAAGAGTTAGAAGGAGAAACAGGTTGTCCTATGAATTACTTGTAGTAACAGAAGATTTCAACAGAAAAGCAATCATTAAGAGGACACGGCACTCAAATTTGTAAAACCTACTGTTAGTTTAATGTAGTCTTAAATTACTGACAGGAGTGATTCCTTATTAATTGGTCAAGCACCCTAACTGGAAGACAGTGGTGAAAAATTTTGATACACGAGTTTTTTCCCCAGGCTTAAGTAAATGCACCTCCTACCCATCCAGTCCCACAAATCCACGAAGGCCAGAAACAGCAACAAAACTCCTTGGGCACTGTGGCTGCAACTTAAATACATAAACCAAAGGAGATAAGCAACAGATTCTCTTCCTGATGAGCACAAACTCAAACATCTTCATTCATAATCTGCCTTCCTTTTCCAGAGACCCCTGAAGACAGGTCTTCAGTACGAGTACCCAAAAGTACGTGTGCCCATAGCGTAGCCTTGCTGCTCACACCTACATGTGTGCGTGAACATGTGCACACTGCAATTACTTTCTTTCAATAGATAAATGTAAACAAAATGTAGGATTCAGTGTGGGCACAAAACATTTATAGAAATGGAGGTTGCATTTAGAAAACCCTGATCTGCAATTATCACATTCTCGTGTCCTACACAGAGACCACATTCACACATACGGTACACAAACCGGTTCTCAAACTCATCCATAATTAAATCAAATTGCTATATTACAAAATTCCAGCTTACAGGTTTCATACCTCCTGAATTTAAAGCTAAGCTAAAACAAAACCAAAAAAAAGGAACAGGTAAGTATTCACCACACAAAGCTGTATTTACTGCTCAGATGTTGGGCGTGTTGTTAGGGAACATCCTTCCCATCTTTTAAAATGGTAGAAGCAAAAAAAGGATATGCAGGGAAGTAAGATGTTCAAAATACCTCCTAGGAGAGAAGAAAAAAAAATACAAACACAAATACTACTTCATTGACTCACCTGAGAAGCAGAACTTATTTCGTTTCCAGACACCCACATTCAAGACATGAATCACCCTATTTTCTGCTGGAAAGCAGTGCTGCAGTTCTAGTTACTATGACAATATTGATGTCTCAAGCGCTCCATAGCCCTACATATAAAGGTGTTCATTCAAAAAATAAACAAACCATTTGTAGGGAAGGGGGGGAAGTCTAAGCAAGACAACACTTAAAGAAAACATGTCTCAAAAAAT
Source organism: Syrrhaptes paradoxus (assembly GCA_013400615.1). Classification (NCBI taxonomy): domain Eukaryota; kingdom Metazoa; phylum Chordata; class Aves; order Pterocliformes; family Pteroclidae; genus Syrrhaptes; species Syrrhaptes paradoxus. The sequence goes on along the minus strand of VZTO01003482.1, from coordinate 128,817 downwards.
GCTGATGTAAAATTCAAACCCTGCTGCAAACACAACAAGGAAAGAGTCAATCCTCCGCAGGAGCTATTTCTGCAACAGGACACCTCTGAACTTCCCCAGTGCCTCTCTCTGCAGTCAAATTTTATTGCTCTAGGCTTGCCCATTGACTCCCCCAGGAGGCTTCCCCTCTTCTAATGGCAGTTAAGGCAGAGGAAGGGTAGTTTTTAATTGTTTTTAATTTATATTTGCTCGAACATCTGTGTGCTGCTCTCTGAAAGGATACACTGATCTACACACAACCTGACCCAGCTGCTAACCTCTGCTACAGTTTAAACTGTTCCCCAATCGAAAATCCTCCACATGGCTGGAAGAAAAGGGAGCAACTCCTACTCGCTCACAGAAATTTAATAAAATATCATGTCTCTTCTGGTGTTCTGACTGTTTCTCCCTTGATTTTATAAGAAAAACCGAAATAAACCTAATGCACAACTGCAATAGACAGTCACTGCACGGCCCTCTGCAGAAAGCACCAGAATGACATTCCCAAACCCAGATGGGATGTATCAAGCCAGGCCCCTGAGGGAACAGAAAGCTCTCTCTTTGCAGAGAGAATTCCATCTCCTGTTAAAGACCTTACAGACTTTTCAAAAGTTTCTGCTAACTTCAATGTTAAACCAACCCCACGATCACTTAGGATAAATATTTTTAACATGCCACCGAACAAAGCACAGGGGCGTGAAGATTAACAGATCAAAACTACCTGTTAGCGTGTCACCTAATGGAGGGAAAAACCACGCCACTCGCTCATCGCCCTGAGAAAAAACTGAGCTACATGGGCTGGGAACTGCCGGAGAAAACACATCTCATTGTGGTATGTACCGCGCAGCGGCACTATATTCACTGCGCCTGAAGCTTTCGAAATTAATTTCCATTATGACAATAAACACCACTTAGCTGACACAGATTGTTTCTTTGCAGTGTAATTGTTGTTAGACAGTTGCACTGTCATTTCTGCTAATTACAAAGAGCTCTGCAGTTGCCTCATCGCTACTGTACAAATCAGCGTTACCCGGGATCTCTCGCTAGTCCCCACTCTTCTTTCCCTCCTCTCAAATCACTAACAGAGGTCAATACCTTACCCTCCAAGGATCTCTGCTCCTCTCTCTGGACAAGGCACTGCTCTTGTGCTGCAAAGGACTTCACTGCAGGGTCCCTTTCTGCACTATGGCTTCAGTTTTGTAGCAAAGAAACACATCTGGCCCTCATTAGAAGCATAATAAGGTACTGCTGAATGTGTTTTCTCTAAAAAAATGCATAAAATTTACATTCAATAAAGAAATTGCCTTTCAAAAGGAGGCTAGGTCACCCAGTCATTTTGAAAGCCTGTCCAAAACCATAAAAAAGCTTCCTGTAGCATTCAGGAGTCCTATTACCATCTCCAGAATCTTTCCTAAACACCCTGAAGCAACAGCACTGCAGGAAAGCCATGCTCCTAAGTAACCAACAATTAGCATTAGTCTCTTTCTTTTCTTCTTCTAAGCTCCAGAACTTTAAAATTACATGGGCTAGAATCCTTCTCCTATCAAAAACACAGTCAAAAATGTCAGAGGCATCCCTTAAGGACTGGTAACGGAGAAAGAACCAGATCTACATGAGTACATATGCTACCAGAAAAGCCTGATAATCCCAACAGTTTCAGTATCTCTGCTAGATTTAAAGATTAATGCCTTACATAATTCTATACACGGTATTTTAGAATTTCAGCAATGGATTCTCATAGTTAACGTCACATAAAAAAACAGTGCAAAACAGTTATCATAATAATTTCTGTCTTATGACTGGCAAAAGCTAAAAATACATTGGCTGGCTGGTCCAAGGGCTTTCAGGATTTGCAGGGATGGGTGTTTTTTTGGGGGATTTTTGATCTTTGCATCTTTTCTTTTTTAAAAGGATATGCTCTAAACCTATATTTAGGTAAAAAGACAAGTTTTGTCTCCTATATCCTCATATTTGATGGCATTTTGAGATAGTTAACGACCCTCTAGTTTATTGCAGAGTCATGTCAAATCTTGAGGGCATCACAACTGCGAGCCCACCCTAACCACACAAATGAGCTTCACCAGCAAACACAGGGTTTGCTAAGAAAAAACACAGAAACTTTGTGCCTCACCTATCACGTACACCTCAGCATTACAGCCTGAGTCACTACCTGCAGACACATGGAACAAAGACAACACACTCTTACTGATAACGTAAGAGCCTCCAAAGCCCAGCTGAGAGCTGGAAACACAGCCTGGCTGAGGCTGTTAAAGGACACAGGAAGAACTACAGTTTCTTGAGAGCAACATATATACACCTTCTCTACAGCAGGGAATCTGAAACATGTTCAGGCAAAATAGCTTTGCCATGTCTCATCTTGCCTAACTTTTAAAGGCCTTCCAGGTGTGCTGCTGTACCTGTACACTAAGCAATCACCAAGTAAAAGGGAATTTTCTTTGTACTTAGTTACGCTTACGCTATGGTGTCCAGAATTGTTTTTTCTATAGTTTTCCCCTGGTAGCATTAAAGGTCAATGACAGCAGGGAGCCAAAAATAGCAGTTCCCCTTCCACAGCAAACAAATGGCTGTTGAGGGTATGGAGTTGTCCACCCACATTTCTGGCAGTTTGAAAGATTTAGAGCATTACTTCGTGCTGATCTTGTCAAACCTCTTTGGAGCTGTCAGGAAACAGCAGCCACCTCTCAGTCCCTGGGGCCAGACCCCAGGAGTGCTGGGCACCCTGAACTAGATGTAACACCCGGGGTCCAGAGGGACTCAGCACCTCCAGCAAGAACCAGCAGGCAATCCTCCTCCCATTTCTGCCACACGCTGGCTCATTTTGCTTTACAAATTGCCCTTCCTGCTAATGAGGACAACAAGCCACTCCTCAACACGCTCACCCCTCCCAGCCTCACACCTGATTCATTTCACTTGCCTCTTTCTCCCCAGATCCTCCCCACACCCGGATCCTCAGCTGGGACCAGCTCCCAGCAGAGCGCTGACAGAGGTAAACCCCACTGGGAGTACAGGCTAGAGCGGCTAATCATCCAACAATCAAACAAACATCGTTCCTAGGACAGATAGGTACACGCAGAGCTACGGCTGAAGATTTCTCTTAATAAGAAGAGTTGTAAGTTAGCTGTGAAAATTAACAAAGTTCAAAACAGCCTCCAATGCACTGTCTCTTCACTCCAGTCATTAAAAAAAAAATAGCAAGACCAAACCAACTCAGACAAAAACCATAATCCTGAAGTGTTGTATGAAGGGTCAAAATCTGAACTCCAAAAAGAGACAGATTTGGAAAAAAAAAAATAACAACCCAGTATGTTTTGTTTGGAGTAGTTGCTCAGAACTGAGAAAATTCAGTGGAAATCACTGCAAAGCAGGAAATGAATGTTTTCTGGTTCAATTTATTACCAACACTATAATGACACCAACAGGATTCTTGCTAGAAAATGAGAGTACCTTCAGCAGAGGAGTCTGCAAGTCAAGCATCTCTGTTCTTTCTCAAGCTCTAGATTCATTTTTTGTTTGACACAGGAAAGGCTTTGCTGGGCTTCTCTACTTCCCAGGGAGTTCAAACACTTACAGCTTTTGCCTTTCTATGTCCAGAATGGAGACAGCTCCCTTATTATTTCAGAGCACTGTTAGCAGCCCAGTAATCACGAAACACTGAGCGCACTGAAGAAAACATACACACATGCTATACACGACTGTGCAATGTTCCTGGGACACCTCAGCTCCCTCAGTACCTGGTTTTACTCCTTCCCCCAGCAGCCAACGGGCATGTGGCTGTGGTCCACCAAGAGAACAGCAAGAACACAGTTCAGTTTAAATTACTTCAAAGGCAAAAATCCCAACTCATCAGAAACATTTTTGCTTTGCAATTATCAGGAAACAAAGCTAGCCTTAGCATGAATGGTATAACCATCTCAAGAAAAGAAACTACTTTGTCAGAGGCAAGGAAATTACCCTGCCTTCACCTTCGGTTTACTATCACCTTTAACAAGGTGCTTCTTGCTCAAATCGGCTATTCAGCACTATGCTGCTTTATGAAGCGGAAAATAAAAAAGTGTCCAGGGATGACATTCTTCATACAAGTGAAACAGAGAAAGGAAACCGTACGCCAGCTGTAATAATCTAAGGTGTTACTATTAACCATTTGAAATACAGGATTTAAAGGCACTTTCCTTTAAACCAAAACCATTCTTTCCAAGACTAACAAAGATGTTGCAGGCAAGATAACGGCTTACCTTCCTCAGCTCAGGCAGGACTAATCCTACCATGAAGTCTTTCAGCCTTACCCTTCAGGGCACCTCTCAAAGCACAGCAGCGTGTGAAATAGGGCTATTCCCACCAAGGAGAACTAGGCTGTCAGGGACCCCAGAGTATTTCCCTCTCACATCCTACCGCAAGGCCTGTCCCGAAATGGAAACCAACAGTCCTTCACGACCTGCTCCGCCTGTCCCCAGAGGGGGGATAATCAAACAGGACAGGTAAGGTCCCACAAAGCCTCTCACAAACTCCTGACAATGGCAAGGACACGTTCCCTGCCCAGCAGTACTCATTTTACCAAGCTCACAGCACACACTGGAGACCCAAATTTAACTTTCTGATATTTACAGCACACACCCCTCACAACATCAGTGATTTTCCATCTTACCACTGCAGCTGGGGTATACTTTTTTTTTGCCCTTTAGTCTGGCCAAAAGGCTCTTCACACAAGATCCTTCATCCACCTCTTTTCTAGCAAAAAGTCTTCCTCTTGTGTTCACACCTCTCCCCTAAAATAAAAAATAACCCTACTGTCACTCCTCCGTCCCTTCCTCCAGCAGCCTTCTAACCATCCTCCACTCCATTTTCACTTCAGCTTTTCATCTCACACTTCACTTCTCCCAAACCCCTCCCTTTGCCTTTCCTGTCATGTCCCATTCCTTCCCTCCAGCACTTCTGAAAACCTCACAGCTGTGAAATTTACACTCTCTGGCACTAGCTGCTGACAGTAAATAATCTGTTTACTAACTTCTGGAACCATTTCCATTACATGACATCCACAATGCTGAAGCTGCCAGGGAAGTCTCTGCAGAAAAGATTTCATGCTCTGGAACTTTCTACATAAACACTCCTACCGAGCAGTAATTACACTTCTCTCTTGATGTTGCACCAAGAAGAACTTGAGATGACAAGTACTCTCCCCAAAAGCTCAAGGAAATCACTCTCTATAATTCAGCATAATAGAAGTCAAGCCAGAATACATGTAGGGGGGAAAAATCCCACCAGCCAACAAAAGTTTAAATTTGTGAGTTGAAAAAATAGGGGGCCACTAACCAGCCAAGTAGAGAGTCAGACTCATCACATTTATCAATTCCAAGTGCTACCTAAAGCCAGGCACGGCACAAGACAACATTCTGCAGTCTTTCCTGTAAAACTCTGCCTTCATAACTCCATCCTGATTTACGACATGGCCTGCTATTCCAGCAAAGCTGTGAAGCACCCAAGAGGTGCTTTATTCTAATGAAGGGTAAAAGAAAAACAAAAAACAAACAACCAAACCAAAGTCAAATGTCATCATTTATCCTCTCAAGAAAGAGAGTGTTAGAACCCCTTATTTTCAGCCTAACAGGACAAAACAGGACAATGCACCTCTACTGATCACAATTTTGAAGGTGGCTGGGGGGGAATTGCTCACTCACTTTTCCTGCCAAGTTGCAGAGTCAGGAAAGTCATTCAGGACTCCACTTCAAAAACACTCACGACAGCAATGCCACCTTTAGGAGCTACACAAAGGAGCTGATTCAAGGTGGGGAAAAAAAGAATCACCTGAAAAAGATGCAGTTGCATTTATTCTTCCCCAAGGTTCCAGTCTGTCACTCTCCCCACTCTAAATACGACCAACAAAATCTGATTCAAATAATTTGTAAATAAACGTGGAAGCCCTTCCCCATGTTGGGCTTAATTGGTGACTCATTTCACAGCACTGCTGAAGGATTTGTGCTCTCTTCCCTTCTGCCTCCCGCTAAATCCATCACCACGTTCTGCCGCTCTGCCATTCAGCTCTACCATGCAAGCACTGCCTCTCATCTGTTACCATAGCAGCCACAACTAACAGAATGCAACGTTAACAAAAGATTACTCCCCCCTCTTTAATTTATTTATATGCAAGTAACCCACTGAGAGCTGACAATAGCAGTGAGTTCACATTCACACTACAGGAAAGGGGGGGGGGGGGGGGTTAATTCATTTTCTTCCACACATGTGCTGCCAAAAATAATTAAAATTCCTCTGGAGGGAAAAAAAAAATCCTGAACTTCTTAGGATTAAGAAAATGCAGTAGCAGATCTGGATAGGATGCTGATTTGGAATTAAACACCAGCGCTGCTTGAGTATCGCTCTTCAGAAAGCTTTTCACTTTTCAACAGAACCATTAGAACCAGAGAGAGGCTGAACTCTGAAAAATACCCAATTCCAAGCATTTACATTTGATTAAAAATAAGAAAAAGGGATAGCAAGCTAACTAGAGAAAGACTCTTAAAAAGTAAAGCTTTCTGAAACATACCTGTTTCTGAAACGTTGGTTTCATACCCAAGCTGAACTCGGCTGTTAAATCGTTGAATTCCAGTAAAAACTACTCGAGTAAAATCAGCTTGCTTACAGATTCTGAGAACGAACAGTTACAACAAATTACATCCTGGATGAGGAGCCTCTGGTCTTGTTAGAGCAGCAAAACCGCCCGGCAGTGCCCAGCCCCACCGCACGGAGCGGAGCAAGGGCTGACCCCGAGCCGGGGGCCAGGAGCCTGGACCCAAGGAGGAGCCATGGTGCTGAGGCAGGGCTGAGGTCAAGCTGGCAAGTCCATCTCTAAGGAAAGGTCAGGTCCAGCCGACACCAGGCAGGTCCGTAGAGACTGAGGGCAAGCCAGGAAGGCAGTCTGCAGGCTGAGGGCCGGATTAAGGGTCTCCAGACACGGACATGGCTGCAGGAAAGCAGACCAGCGCTCCCCCAGCACAGCCTGAGCAGGGACTGAGGAGGGCTGAAATGGGGGAACTGCCTGGGCAGCGGGGTGTGGGCATGGGTGGAGGCTCCAGGTGAAGCTGGTCAGGGCCATTAAGGCTTGTTAGTGCCCTCCAGGCCCTGATAAGTTTTTTAACAGGTGTATCATCTTCTGAGGCCAAAAAACCCCCAAAAAACACACTGTTTTCATTCCTCCCATCCCCTTACTCTTGCTTAAAAGACTTGGCCCAGTAGCACTTACCACTTAAAAAAAGCAAATTTGACTTCTCTCACAGATATTTGCAAAGATGAATCTGTATTTTAACCTCAGTAAACTCAGCTGGAAAACGGTTCTCTCCGTTCTGCCACAGCCATGCTGAGCTCAACACAGAATTTGGAGCAGTGCTGTCACACATGTTTTTCCAATTCACTGGCTCCCAGCTCTAAACGATGTGGTATCTCACAAACAGCTCCCAAGCATCTGCAGTATTCTCCAAAGCTCACAGTTTCAGGCCAAAATAAGAAATCCTAGTACTTCCAGGGCATAGTGGCCACCTAAGATGGAACCTCGGTTCAGCAGAAAGTTCTTTTGCTGCCTTTAATTTAGTCATTTTCAGAACTTGATACATTAAGCAATTTATAAATTCACCAACACTATAACAGAAATCAGGGCACAACATTTAACAATGCTTCCTGTAAATGTATTCATAGCATGTGGTTTGTGGTTCTTCACAGATTACTACACACACAGAAACACATACATACAGTCCTATGCTATTGTGACACCATTTTTCCAAAACCAAAGGACTAAATTCTCAACTGCTTTTAGCTCCACTAAAACCCATGAAGATACACCAGTCTAAGCTGACTGGCCTGTGAAATTCACTGGTTTGATCATCTTTACAGACTGTGAGGAGGACCAGACCTTCAGACACAGTTAGTTTACATTAAATAATAACCTAGCTATGTTTTTGGACTGATGCCTCACCAGAAAGAGACACAGTGCCTCCAGTGCAGTGACTGGGAGGTACTAACTCACAATGTTATCATGGGAAAGCAGCTGTTTCCTTTGGGTGTCGAAAATGAGATGGCACCACGCTCAACTAAATTCCATGTCATCCTTCCAACCCTGTTACTACCTTTTAATCCCACTGCATCCCACTCTTACTATGCTGCCCTGTAGTGGCAAGATGTAATTTAATCACTGGGAAGCAAGAAAGGAAGAAAAATTAAGCTAACTGCTCAATTACAGAAGGTTCTAGATAAAAACCATGCTCAAGTAATACCTGTATCTCTATGAAAGGTGAAGCTGCATCACCCTGTTAAGCATCATTCAAGCAATTTAAATCTGTCTTACAATTAAGGAGTTTTTTCTTGAGCTTCTTATACAGGTATGAAAGGCTAGTATTTAAACCAAAAACAAGGAGCTGAGAAAGTGACCGTCAACTATTTTATGCTGGGGAGCAACTCTCTAACCTTTCATTGGCAAAATTTCACTGAAACAGGCTTATGTAATTTTGAGTACTTGACTTCAATTAAATATCGATGTATTAGATAAAGTCAATGCCAAGATCATTAACTCCTGGACAGTACTTGGCAGACAATGTCTCAAAACAAAGATGATGCTGCAAAGTGTGAAATATTTTAAATATCAACAATAAAATGGAAATAAAGAGAGGACTGAATTGCCAGCCCAGAAATTTATTTTTCAGGAGGGAAATTCCTATCCTTTGCTTCTACTTCCCTTTGGAACCATCTGCTGTTACTACTCTCCCCATTATTTAAGTATCAAATATACAGCATATGAATTAAAAATACTCCCCAAAGAAAATTGGTTTTATTATTTCCTGTTTCATATCTCCTGGCTAACCAATTTCTTTAACAGCTCAATAAAATAAAGCCTTTGAAAGGCCAAATAAATTTGGCACGATTAGTTTGTCAATAATGACAATGCTTTCACATCTTCTATATCTTTTAAAAACAGAAAGTGTGCCATACAGAAATTACAAAAGATGAACTGCTCAGATTTTTACATTTGAACTAAAGCAGAGAAGCTTTATTTCTAAGGCTCCAGGTCCCATTTACAAGATACACTTGCTTTTATGAGCAGATGAGGGTCTGTCTGTTTCAATGCATTACCAATTCAATCAAACACAGAGAAGGGCTTTCATATAAGCATGCACACACACGAAAAAGGTAAAGAAATCAAGTGCGTGCAGAACTTATTTATAGTGAGTACTTGAGATCAAGGAGAGAAAAGGAATTTCATGTAATAAACAAAAATTATTGCAAGTCCCAGAATAAACAAATATTTGCAGCTGGAGTAAGCATGTGCTCAAGCTCACAACCCCCTCTCTGCCCAAAAGGCAGAGTTTATTTTGATGTCACTAACAGCAGCTGGAGGAGCGCCAGGAAAGAAAGGAAATGTACAGATTTTCTTTTTCTAAGCAATAATTTAAAATTATTTTCTATGCGTTCTGTGTGCCCAGTGCTTCTCTGTGGTCTTTGAAACTAAGTTTTCCTAAGACCTTCAGTGGAAGCAGAAATGAATGCTAAATTTCATAACAATACTGAGAATTCTTCCCTCAATATATATTCTTCTTATATTTTTTCCTGTAACTAAGGCCACAACTTTGCACTGGCATACCATAAACTGCCACCACTGTTTTGGTCTAACATCCTCATTGCAACATTTATGGAACGTGGATCACAACTAGAATGTGCTAAACAGAGATACGTCTCCAAAGTCAATCACAAAATCAGTTCATATTTCTAACGTACTTGCTTCAGGGCATCAATTATTTCACCTTACCAGAAGCATTTTAATGCCGTGATTTATGCAACGTGAATATAGGGTGAAAAATTCTGAATCAAACACACCAAAATAAAATGGACTATTAAAAGGTACTTCCAATACACACAAATACCCATTTGACTAATGTAATGATATAGTAACTTCAGTGAAACCTACAGATACACCAGCCTTCAGGGTCTAGCATTAAGAGAAGCAAGTACAATACCCCGGCTCTACTAGCCACTTCCATTTGTGCTTGCCAAATGCATGGGGCCAGTTCAACCCAGCCATACACATAATGCACTTCTCAAACGAATTCAGAGAGACAAGTATGCTCTTTTGCAATTCAATAAACCACTTTTTCTCACGCTCAAGTGGTGACCTCCTCTTAAATGCACAAGTTGCTGAAGAGAAAGTGCAGCCAAAATCCAGGGTTTGTCAGATAAAATAATCTACATTTAAAGAGGCATGGACCAGACAATGTAAGCTTCAAAATCTTGTCTGTCTAAAAGGAAAAAAAAAGAAAAAAAAAAAGGAACTAGTGCTGTGGCCTGAACTTTAGTGCAATTGAGGAACAGGGACAGACAAGTATCTGAGGCTCAGCCAACAGAGAATCAGATTTTCAGCGTCTATTGATGAATGCACTCACATGCATGATGCTGCACAGCAACATATCAGGATGGTGGCTCTACAGAGAAATGGGTTAAAATTCCCAAAATCCAATATTATTCTAATTTCAGCTCAGCATATGCTAAATACATTTAGTTCCCCTGATAAAAGGAAAAAAAAAGGTGTTGAAGGGTCAGCAACCGTTGGAACACTGTCCTCAATCAAGCGCATCTGCAACTTCAATGAACAGCATCTACATGATGCAAATTATTGCTGAAATGTTTGGTTTTCTGCACCTCCAGAAGTGTGACGGTTTGTAAACACAACTGTAGCAAAACCTACTACAGTTTAGAACATTCCCTTCCCATGCAGCCATGGTAGCTCAGCAGTATCCATCCTCACCTCCGGCAACCGCAGGTCTCTGAGCCTGTGAGCACACGCTGTGGCTGGCCAGCTGCTCTTCTACTGCAGATAAACTACACAAAAGAGTTTAACATGTATTTTAAAACCAAAATGCTCAAATAAGTTGACTTGGACACAGCCAATTGGTTTATTAGCAAAGAAAAGAAAACAGAGCAACCAATAAAAACCTCTCTAAACAAACCCATGTCAGGAAGAACACTGCTCCAAAGTCCTGCTAGACTCAAATGCAAGATTTCAATGACGGGGATTTTTTTTTTCTGAACTGCTATTAAATACATTGTTCCCCCCTAGAGATGCATTTTAAAGTTAGTGAATGTACCAATTATGTGAAAGAGCTCAATTAAAGGATTCATAATGATCATTAACGAAGGCTGAAGGAATTATAACTATCTTGTCATGAAACAAAAGTGAATCACAAATAGCTTTACAACAAGCACACATGTTCATTTCAAGAGGCTACATACTGCTCAAACATCCTCACAGTCACAAAAATATTCATTCAGGCAGTGCATTAAAAAAAAAAATCCTTCTTTGATTCAGGTTCATCACCTCACATAATACTCTACAACATGAAGCAGAGGCCTCCTGTTACCATTATTTATTTAAACAGGACCCATAAAAGCGATCCATTCAGTGACTGAAACAGACCACTACTGACAACTGCCTGATTTTAAAAAAAAAAAAAAAAACATCTTATTTAGGACATTTCAGCTACAAATGAAGGCACTCCGTTTCTAAGGCCACAGGTTAACTGGTAGTCTCTGGAAGGTTTCAAGAGAAAAAAACAATCAAAGCACTGCATTAACATCAGTCAAAGGCATGGAAAATTAATTCCTTTGTTTTTAAAACTACCTTGAGCCAGGGATTTTTTTTCCAACATCTCATTTCATGCCCTGTCATGTTCATTACATTTAAGTTCCACAAACCTCACATCACAAGCCATAGAATGAATGCTTTCTTTCTCAAACAAAGGAAAAAATAATTTTTAAAGCAGTGTGCAAGAGTGGTGCCTTACCAGTTCTAAAAAGAAACACAATCAACTATCAACAACACCCACGAAAAATGAAAATTACTTTCTAAGAATGATCTCCAAAAGGCAGATAACTATGCTCCTGGTATATCACAGGAAAAAAACCCAACCCCAAACACCTATTAATCATCTACTATAGATTTTCAGAATAAGTCTACCCAGTGGAAAAAATTAAAACCAAAACAGTTTCCACAGATGCAGAAGAAATCAAACAGATGGTAACTCTTACAGAAGAGTGTACTCGTGCTGAACAAACATAAATATGTTTTTGGTCAATAACATTTCAACTGTCAGAAACAGCATAAAAATGACTTACTCAAAGGTTCAACCCTCTCCCCTATCCCTAAAAATCCTGTAATTCAGAAATACTGTCAGCAAAATTATGATTATAGATTCCCTCTATTGGCAAATCACGTTTAAACACATCTCTCACCTTGGCAGGTGACTGCTCAGCAACAGAAATTCTTCAACACATTTCACACTTGAAATACTGGATTCCGTACCACACAGATGCCATGCTGCAGATCAGGTCCCAAGTGTGCCAGGCAACGGTCAGGACCGCTGCACCCCAAGTACAATGTCCCCCCAAAAGCTGACATTATAAACTAATAGCCTTATATTTTGAACTGATATAAAATTGTTCCAACAAAAGTGCTTTAGAGACCTACATCTGTGACTTTATTAAAAAACACAGCCACAGGCGTGTGATTTATTTGACAGATTAGAAGCTGATTTGGAGCATGTGTAAAGAAACACTTATGTGGGTCTTCTGTTGATCAGTCTTACTATAAATTAGGAATGCTAGATGAAAACCAGTTTTATCTCTTGGCTAAATGGGAAGTTCTTAAGCAAATTTGCCTCATCAGTCATTCCCTTTTCCTGCTCATCTTGCTTCAAAGTAATATTTGGAGCTATTTAAAGCAATGGTGATTTTGAAGAGATCTCAAACCCTCATACATCAAAGGAGGCAAAAACTTCAACTGCTCTGTCAAGACGTCCTCCAAAGGATGGACATCAACAATGAAACAAGGTTTATGAAAGCTGCTTCAGAGAGAGTTATCCCCATTTCCAAAACATGGCCATTTAATCTCCTTTTTCTACATTAGGAAGAAAATAATCGCAACCTAAAAAAGCTTCTAATAACATAGGCTAAATAAATTATTTAAAATTTAAAAAAATAATTTGACAACCATTTTTTAACCTTGAAAAAGGTCTATTTTTCAGAACAATAGAAAAAAGTTCAAGTTCAACCTTCAGGTTCTGCTAAAGCAATTAGCATACTCTGAGGCATACTCTGCAGTTCGATAAAGAAGTGTCTTGAATGAAATTAATGAGACACCTCCTCCACACATTAGTAAAACACACACATCTAAAAAAAATAAACAGGCACAAATGAAAGGCAGGGCCAGAGAAATTCAGGGCGGCACTATCAGGTCTCACCACAACCTGGACCCACATGTTTTAATGGCCATGCTGTTGACCTCGGGAGAAAGAGGGTTAGCAGAGTCCAAGTCACATTTACACCACAAAGATGATGTTTCAAACTTCCAGCAGCACTCACACAGACCTTACGGCCCCTGGCAGCTGGCAGCTGGGCTTCCTGTGCTATCCCTCTCTCCGAACGGGTGAGCTGTGATCACAAGGCACTTACGTGAAGTCTCTCTCCCACTTGGTGTCTAGTTTTCCACCTCCACTAAACTCTAAGATCGTGTGAGGAACATCTTTTACCCTACCAGACAGAAGAAAAGGAAGAGAACACCAGACTGATGGGTTTGTAATAGTCCTCCAGGCAGTAAACTCTCCCATACCATACACAGTTTATTTCACTATGGCACCAGGTTTCAATCCTGTAACAGTCAATGTGCATGGTTACACACAATTACATTTACTTCACAATGCTAACAATCATCCTGAATACGATCAAAGAGGTGTCATTTGGCAAACTTAGCACAGCACAGAGTTCTAGGGGGAGAAGAGATAAAACAACACACTTGGGGTATTTTTTCTCTTCCCCAGAAGGCATGCAGTTGTGTTTACATTTTAAGCTTATTTAAATGTATGGCCCCTGCAAGTAAAACCAGTCCTCATTGAAACACTTTCACAAGGATGTTTTCTATAGTTAAGGAAGCCTCTTAAAGTCTTCCTCTACGTTCTAAGCAGACTAGCCACCTAGACTGCCTCCCTGTCTTGCATTATCCTGCAGTTCGGACTTACTCAACCGCTTCTCCATGTTCTAAAAACTAGTTTTAAGAAACAAGTCTATAAATGACAAATCCACGCAGGTTTTTCAGTTCTAAATCTCTTAATCTTTGCAAAGCTTCATATAAGTAGAGAATATTTTTCTTTTCTGTGAAAGCACCTCACACCATGAAGAGCTTAATAATCTAAGTAAAAAAACCTTTCTACATTCCCCTCATAAATTTCAAGTTCCTTTTTCATTTGTCTTTTATACAAATCTACACTTGAGCATTTGTTTCTCTTATCTTCATGTTTTTAAGATTTGCAGTTATGTGTATGTTTAAGGGGAATACTTAAAGTATTTGTTGAAAAAGCATAAACATAAAAACAAACAAGCAGTAACCTCACCACAATCCCTACACAGGTGCAGCTGGAAGACAGCAAACCTGACAGCAACTTCCATGGTATCAAAAACCATGCCTGGAAAAGTCCAGAGAATTGTTTCTCCCTCCAAAGCCTTCTCATTTCTACATTTTTCACCACTGCTGAAAGGCACGATGTGTTCTTCCAGAAACTCCACTGCCTTAAAGCTACTTTTGCCCAGGTTATAAGACAACAGCTTGTTCCATGTTATTTTTTCCCTTTTCCACCACAGACCAGATTTTCAACAAAACAATGCCACCTCTCACATCACTTCTTCATCCTCACTGACTATTCTGTTTCAGAAGTTTGTTATTCCTGGGGAGAACTAGGATGACTTCAAAAGAAGATGCTACCATAGTCTTCACTAGAACTTTTTCCACCCTAGTAGTCGGCCTGGAATGCATTTCCATCTCAGGGGAGCGTAAGAGAAACCTAAAACCTTGAAGGCTACAGGTAAAAGCTGAGAGATTTGCAAGTGCTAGTTGCTACCAAGACCCTCTGCCCTTGGAACACTAACATCTATTTAAAACATAACAAAACAGAAGAAAACAGTCACAAACAGATGGGACAAACAGAAGAAAATGAAAGTGTAAATTGATTTGGCCAGGACAACACTGGAAGATGTCTACCAGTACTTATTAGAGTTTAAGGTTTGAAAAAGCAAATCGTTTCCCTGTAAGTTCAGCCCCCGAGGTGGTAAATAGCACCATATGTCACTCCATATGTCAGTCAGCAAACAACCTTAAATCATCTTTCCAAAAGCATTCTCTGGAGCTACAAGTTACCCACACTTCCCCACACAAACAGGAACTATCTTACTTTAAGCAGTGACCCAAGAGCATTCACACGCAGTTCAAACGTTAATCCAGAGACCAGGCAGATCAGCCCACAGCCAGGAGCTCAGGGGCTAGCAGGCGTCACAGAAACCCCTGTCCCCGACACACGCACAGCTAAGACCACGCGGTTACTGAGCCCACATGCTACACCCCCCCTTAAAAACAGAGATTATTTTTTTTTTTTTGCAACTGATCTAAATGACAAGAACAACCTGAGTTCTTAGGAGCTATTGATTTGTTAGACTTGCTGAACTCAGACCTTCCAAATCAACTGAACACACTTGGGCCCAGAAACAAATTCCAGGCATAAAACCCCCCAACAAACTACATTTGTGGGTTTCTGTCATCTCACTGAAGCTGTTCTATCTGTAAAATCAGCTGTAAAAGCTTGTGAAAGGTATCCAAGTTCATACCCCCCAAAGTTATTTTTAACCAGGAGCACTTTTGTGGCGTGTTCTTCAGCAAGGCATCAGACCCCCGCCTCTCTGGAAGCCCAGCCCTTCAGATTTCACAGACTGGTTACTGGACACAGATGGGCCAGCATCATGCCGTTATTCAATTACCGAGATTCTTCCTTATTGTCACAGTACCCGAGAAACTACAATACACAAATTATTTTCTGACTTGTTCATTGATGTCCAATTTATCACTCTGAACACTTGAGCAGCTTCCAGAAGCCTTCTAACACATTTCATAGAAGGAGACCCAGACAAGATTTCACGCTTCATGCATCACATAGATTATGGGGTTGCAGGTTCTTAGAAATCTTCTGCCCTCTGTCAAATCAAGATCTGCTGCTCCCATGTATCAAAAATGACAGAGAATAGAACGAATAAGCCCAACATAGGAAAACACGTTATTTGAAGAATTTTGTTAATAAAAATCTCTACAGCATTTAGAAAATAAGACTAGACTAGATAGTTCAGAAGTCTGACAACTTTTAACAATTTTCCCGAACGGACATTTTATTTGCATTTTGTATTCCAAACAAATCACAGTACTCATATTTACCCTTGAGCCAGCCTAAGTCACTGCATTTCCAACAAACTAAAAAAGAAATTTAAATCACTTCACAGTTTCCTCCTCATAATGCATGGACGGAATAATTAGCAGTTCCTGAACCACAGCAGGGAATGCTGAGAAGACCTTCACCCAAACAAAGCTGGAAGCATCACGCTGTCAGCAAGTTTTTGAGATGACAAGGTCACCAGGTTAAGTATAACAGGGTTTTCTGGCATTAGCTACAGGACTCTGCTGACTTAGCTGTTCATACTGAAGATTTCTTCAAACCTGTTTAACGGGTTGTCAACTTTCTACTTGGCAAGCCAGTTCTCCCTTCATTCCTCGTGCAAACTGGTGCAATCCCCAGCATGGATTACAATGCCTTGCACCAGAGCTGGAGGGAATTACAAACACACCAGTCAGGGGCTACTCATTATTTTGAAGCATCCCAGTTTAAGAAACACTATTTTGAGTTCACAAAGTGTTAAACATGTTGACTTTGGCTCCGTTATGTCAGAATCTAACACAGACATGAAGACTGCAATATATCTACACATTTCTCATGCTAGCTAGCATTTTGAGCCCCTTATCTTCAGCAGTAACAAGTTCACACAGATGTATTTATTAATGGATACTCCCTCCTATTGTTTGTGAGAAAAATGCACATTTAACAGAGCTTTGCTGTTCTCCAGACTCTGGTCACATAGGGTAATTCAGAGATTGCCACCTTCGGATTCTAATTCTTGATTAACTGTTTCTCCAGATGAGTTAAACAGTCTCAGTTTTATTTTGCTATTCTTATTTTATTTTCTAAATGTAGGCTACAGGTTTTCAGACAGAAATGTACTCCCTAAATCTGTTTTAGAGTGCAAATCAACAACTACCTAGGAAAGACCCTGAAAATCAAGCATCTGCATTCATTCCTCTTCTTCTCCTTGTTTTATACCTCACAAAGAATTAGGAAGATTAGGGAAGGCAGACTGAGAGACACTTTCTATCTATATATTCTGTGTCCTACAGACTCGAAAGCCGTATCTCCTTTTATTTGCCACTCCTGGAACACCAAAACTTGTGACCCAGGTTCTCTGAAGTGCAATTCTGCATACCTGCTCCCACACACTGCTCTCAGCATTGCACACACACGAACCTTGAGCACTGTCTGCCTACAGAAATATTCAAGAGGGAAATTCCAACATGCATATGCATAAGTTAACACTCAGATGGAAATCCAAAACTACACAAGGAATTCAGAACTACAGTTCTTTATGTATTCAAATTCTCAGAAATTGTAATGCATCAATAAGAGAAGCAACGCAGCCTCAAGAACTAACCAAACACCCAGCGCCAGGAATTTCAGACCAACTGTCCCAGCAGCCACTGACAACATGGCCCTTAGCAAACCCTCCAACATCTCCATGTTCCTTCTCCAAAAGGGCAGGGAGGATTTTTAACTTTCTCAAAGGACTATTATGATGATTAATTAAGGTCTGAGCAGTGCTTTGAAGATCAAAACTGCTATGCTGTTATTTATTATTAAAGAACAACAAAGTGCATTCTTGTTGTCTATAATTCAACTTCATAGAGAAAACAGTGAAAGAACACATGTGCTCGAGTGCATAAATTAATGCTCCTGCCCTGACAAGCTGCGATTTGCATAACTGCATTTTCAGTCACCAAAACCCCACCAGTACATCTATACTCATCCCTTTGAAATATTTTCAAGGCCTTAAGGAATATAACCAACACAGTTTCTCTTCTGATTCTGTTCCAGGATAAGCTCTTCCTATCAGATATTTCTGCCTCAGTTCAGCAAGGCTTTTATCCTATACAGAGCCCTAGGATTACTCACACGCACAGCATATCGCTAATTTTCACTCCCTTCAAATGCATACACACTTACAATTTCTAAATAATTCACTAGAAACACAACCATATTTCAATTATATTTGTATTCTTAAAACTTGGAATTATCTGTGTTTTAGCAGCATCTCCACAAAACCATGAAAGGTGAGTAATATTAACCCAAATTAAAAAAAATAAAAACAAAAAAAAAATAAAATCCAGAATAGCTATTCTCAAGTCCTGCCACCACGGCCATGTCTTCCTGGTCTTGTTCAAACAGGTACAGCAGGAAATCAAGTTCTCCAGCATCCCAGCACTGGGATGGAACAGCACAAATATTGAAAGAAAACAAGAATACGAGCTGTTGGACCTCGAGGGTAGGGAGCACCGAAAACTGACGTAACCTGGACAGCTGCTACTACTACCCTTACACTTTAAAGAAACCACTAACAAAGGGTCCAGTATCTGCAAGATGCTGAGCACCTCTCCAGTGTGTCAGCCAACATCACCTCTTCGCAGGAAATACATTTTATTGGATTGCACTTTGGCTCTACTCCCATTACCTTAGTTTGCACTCATAAGATTCTCAAAACCTGCAGCACACTTATTAAAAACACAGATAGCAGATTGTGAACTTCTGTACTTTTTAGACTGCTTTCAGGAGAAAGTGGTGTTATATTTAGCAGCCATATGGCATCCCTCCTCCACACACATGTTTTCTAGTGTTAAGAACTGACAAATTAAGTTTTCTAAAACACCGATCTACATGTTTGCATTTCCAATTTTAATCTTAGAAGTTAACTGTGGTTTAATTTTTAAACCAGGCATTTGACAAACAGGAAATGCAAGGGATACCTATGGTGAATGATGCAACCAAGAAAAAATTTTCTTGTAAGCTAGGTGAAAATTTTCAGAAGGCTACTACTGAGTGCAAGACAGAAAACTGGATTTCCCTATAGCACAGCTTAATTTTATACAAACTGCAGCCAAAGTTAGAAAGAGGGCAACAGTTTTAAGCAGCAAGAGAAGACATTTGGGATACACTGTCTTTGGGACAGCTGAAAAGGCAGCCTGAGCATACACCATAAAAATCTACATAAACGTCACCGTGACTGCCACCCTATCATGCAAGCACCCCTTAGGAAAAAGAAAAAAAACACTGCTTGAAATACCTATTTGTCAACTAAATCACACCTGACTGCTGATCCTCTTTCTGGATACCTAGAGCTTTTCCAATTCTTCCAGAGCTTTTCTGGGGCCCTGGGACCCAGAGAACACACCAGGCAATGCTCTCAGCCTGCAGCCACCTAACACCGCTCCCCTACAGGCTGCTGCAGAGTGCCCTCTCCAACGGCACCCAAGGAAGCCAGGCAGAACACCACCAGGTGCCAGACCCACACCGTGCCTCCACTTCCAAGGTGCTGACCTCCTGCCAGGTTTCTTACAAGCCGCAGGTTGCAGGGCAGACCTGATTCAACTCCTCAGAGACTATGTGCAGCAACCCCAGCCTTTGCCTTCTGTCCAACCAACTCCAGAGCAGCACAGAGTATTCCTTCAGCTAGAGAAAGAGGGACAGACATGAACATTACACGCATGCCTGAGCACACTTATGAGCTGCATGTACAGGCTGAGAAACAGAAATGAACAACCATGTTTTTTCCAGCTGGTGTGTCACGTTCATTACTGGAAAGAAAAATAATAAACACTCAATACTGTGGTTCCTCTCCCTCTGAACAAAGCAATTTAGGGAATATGTTCCTTCAGAACAGCCCATCCTATCTTGAAGCTTTGCAAAATTCATGAAGGTGAAGGATACGGCACAAATTGCTGCCTGAAGCGGAACCTTCATGCTGGACAACCCTCTGGAGACTGTAACGTTCAACGTGCCAGTCGACACATTTTGCAGAGAAGTAGCAATTTCTTCAGAACACTGATTATTCCCTCTTGTCTTCCTTGAGGAGACAGCTATCGCAGAATGAAAAATAATTGCGAAATTAGAACACCACCAGGAAGGAGGGGAAACAAATTGCTTCACAGGCCAGAACTATTTGCACAGAACATTTGAGAGAGAAAAATGTTTAAGGATGCAATCAATCATTAAGATTTCTTCCAAAAGAAAAAAGAAAAAAAGTGCACACAATCATTTGTTTAAAGCTTGCCTCAGTGGAGAAAAAAAAAAGAAAAAGGATAGAATAACCATTCCTGCATACTTGATTATCAAATCATAGCTTGGTGGGAAGAACAAGAAAGAAAGTCTTCCAATTAACCAACTTTCCCCCCCCCCCTTTAAATGTGGCAGTTGAACACTGCTGTAGAGAGATGCAGGGGAAAGCGGATCTCTGGTCTTCTGGCAGTTTTTCCCATTCTTGAACAATCCCTCCTTCAGATGCACAGCCACAAAGGTTCAAAGGTCCCCACAGCCTTTGTTCTCAGTTCCAGAGTACTTACAAACAAACTTTTGTTCCTGTTTCTTCAATGAAATAAGCTGCAGCAGTTACCAATGATTGAACTTCACATCTGAAGCTTGCCTTGTACATCATTCAACTGAAGGGCTATGGAATCTCATTTACTTACACTTCAAGAATAAATTACCAGAACGTTTTCTGAAATAAAAATCAACTACTGTTTACTGAATCAACCTTCAGCACATTACACTTCTGTATATACACAGAAGCCAGGAAGGATAACACACTTGGGTTTACAGATTGTACCTAAGAAATGTTTTTGTTTTATCTGAATATAATATTTATAGCTATAGGAGATATTTATAGCTGTATCTCTTTGTAGGAGATCTACAGCCATAACTCAGGCTGTGGCTGACCAAGTGTCTCCCCATCCAACAAATAACCTCAGGGATATTTAAGGATTCAATTTTAATCTGAAATCCATAGGAAGCCAGGCTCCAAACTTCTTGTGGTCCTGGTTTAATTAACTAATGATGGAAGTGGGAGAAACTCCACTTTCTCCAATTCTTAGAGAGTTATAATGGCTACCAGGAATCAATGCCTTCTCCCCACAAACATTAAAGGCTGAGATGTGGACAGGCAAAAGCATCAGTAACACCAGGAAGGGACTGGAAGGCAGCAATTGCAGCTTCTTCATCAGCAAAAGCAACTGAGATGACAAAAGGATTTATGACTCATTGATCTGATCAGTAGTTTATGCTGCACTATTGCTTCAACTAGTGACTACAAGCCACATCAGCAGGATGTGCTCAAAATATTGCAACTTAGAAACAAGACTAAAAGAAAATTAAAAGTGGAGATTTGGGGATATTTTATTTTCTAAGCANTGCTCAAAATATTGCAACTTAGAAGAGATTTGGAGGTATTTTATTTTCTAAACGATGGGTTAAAAGACAGCAGCTGCTGAGCCATATTCTCATAAGATTCATAGATGACACTATCAACTCCAGAACTACACATGGGTAACTAAGCACAGAGCAAAAGACCATCCAGTGAACAGTAACAGTTAACTTCACAATCATCACCTGACAATACCATCTAAACACATTCAAATCGTTAGTATGACGATTGTTAGTATTGTGTTTAACCAAAAAGCAAGACAATCACTAAGGAAGCATACACAGGGCACATGTACCAAACTGATTACAGTAAACCTGGTAGCATTGGTTTATCAGCTTAAACAATCAGCAGCTAATTAACTGTGCATTTAACAACTAGGTAATAAAGTTTCTTCCCAGGGAAAATCAGATTGGAAAAGTCAACATCAGCTTAAACACGATTAACTTCCTGTCCCACTGCTGGTAAAGCAAATCCAATTTACTAAATAGTTTAAAAGGGCATTTTCAGTTTTCCAACTTTAATTATTCAGCACCAAAGACAACAACGTGTTTTCAGCTACAACACAGATTTTAAAAACCCCAAAAAACAAAAGAAAACAACAAAAACCCCACACCAAACCAGACCAAACAAAAACCCCACAAAATTAATACTGAAAAGAAAGTTTCAACCAAACCGGCTCAGAACTGCTCCATGACTGAGGACCATTATATCCTCAGGTGATGCCATTCTCCAAATTCTGGTTCCCTGGAGGACCTAATCTGCATAAGAATAACCAGAGGAATGGCTTCCCTTTCGTGTCCTCAGCATGCCCATCCCTGCCCTCGTACGGCTAAGGGCGCACCGCCAGCCTGTTCAAAGGATTAGCATAAGAATAGAAATGACTCTGAAAATCCACTGACCAGGCTTGCTGACCTGCTTCACCCCAGATATCAAGTTGCCTTATTTTTCATAGGAAAACAGCTGCTGACTTCAAAAGTTGATGAACACTTCAATCTGTTTTTTTCATATTGTGGCACCAGACATCCCTCGGGCAGCTGCCAGCTCCACAGAGTGACTCTGAACACCTTTGGCTGTTGCAGGGACAGACATCACCTGTGCTCACCTTCAAGTTCAAATTCTTGCACGAGTCCTGTGGTGGAGAATGGGTCTGTCAGGACCCTTCTCAGCTCAGACCTACCACATTCATCATCAAATCCCCTCATCAGCAAGCTCGCAGGCTCTGCTGGTACAAGATGCTGCTGCAGTCCACAAAATGCTGAAACCAGACAGGAGAGCACAGCTGCGAGAGGGAGCTGGCCCCGCACGGGCACACGCTACACCTGGCAGAGGCCACCCATCCTTACAGTCCCACGAGGGCCATTAGCGCAGGTTTTTGCAGGCAAAACTTACAAATTCACCTACATCTTTATATCTTCTTCCCTTTCTGCCCCTACACTGTGATCTGCCAAAGGGGTATCGAGCCAACAACCATGAGACAATAGTTCTTGCCATGGTCACAGCCACGGGAATCAGATAGGAACTACTAGACGGATAAGAATATTTGGAGAGGAAGTGCAAATGAAAATAATCCCCCAGTTCACAAAGAGGCCAACATCTTCCTCTTCTTTGTGCAGAGAAGGACACAAAGGCCAAGGGAACCAATTCCCATTTTTCTTAGTTATAGCCATAATAAAGCATGAAAAACATAAATTATTTTTGGAACTAGTATATTGGGTTCCTGCAAAACACACCGATTTTTTTGTGTAAACATACTGCAGTATTTGACGTGTTTGTTTTGAAACAGGGGAAGCTGACTGGAATCATCCCCATAATGTGGTCTGACACTTCATACAAAACAATGCATTCAAACAAGCAAAATGACATTTCCTTTTAAGAAGTTCACAAAAGGAACAGAAGCCCAGGGGAAAATGGCCCAAGCAGCACTATTCCCCTTTTTGTTAGATTTCCTCTGCTCCCCAGCCCCTAAAGTCACCACTGCAATCCAATCTTTCCCCCTTAAATTCCATGACATCACCGATTCCCTCACTTTGCACTGCAGAAAAATAGACTATTAAGAACTGGGATACTGATCTTTCACAATCCATCAGTACGTGTCACAAAACCACTGCAACATCCAGCTACAAACATACATAAAACCTAAAAACATTATGTATGCTATTATACCACATTAACACTTTCAGTTCTGCTGTTTCCCCAAATAACAGGTTTTACAAAATGTGTATTGCCGGACTCTCACTCCATTTTCCCCCTTTTTGTCTGTATGCCCTCAAAGGAATAAAATTTTGACTCTTCCAGACGGCTCCAATGTGTTCAAACACTACAAACCCACCAGTTAGATGTGGATACACACCCTGGTGCAGCACAAGCAACCTCTAGTCAGTTTCGTGAAAACAAATCAGTGCAAGCACAGGAACTATTCGCTTCCTCTCTTATCCTGAGGAATACCTATTATTTTACTTAGCAGTCAAAATAAATTGTTCACTCAAGGCTAATCTAATTTTGCAAAACTAGAATGAAAAGACATCTGTGCAGTGGGAAAGAAATCTCCCAGTTCAAAATAAGCATGGGCAAAGGTATCCATCCCGTGCTCAAACCTCAAACACTTGAAATAGACGTTCTCTGACTAGTCTTGGAAACTTACTCATTCTGTTCCACACCAAGAGGGAGTGTCTGGTCACCTCTGGATAACACACTTCAGGGTTATAGCTCTTTTTTGAAATGAAACAGTGTATTTTAAGCCTCTACCCTCTCGCCTTTTCACCTATTCCCCTAAATTGCCTTCTTACCAACAACAGCATCAACCAACGCAACAAACTGGACGCCCATCCCCAAGGGAGGCTGCCCAAGCCTCTGTCCAAAGTGCTGTTTTCTGGACTAACTCGCGTGGAAAGTACAGAGACATAACAAAAAAATGACTCGTTCCCATCACCTTCTCACAATTCAACAACCACCAGCCGGGTCTGGAGCAGCGGTTTGCGACACAGGGGAGAAAGAGATGGGCTGGATGCACAGTTTGCGAAAGAAAAACTGCAACGTCCGCAGGTAGACGCGTGCAAGTTTCAAAGGTGAATTTACCTTTTTCTCCAGATGAAGTCATGACTCACGGCCCAAACCTTTTGCATCTTTCCTGACAAGCCCCCGCGCTGGCATTCTGTGCTCACCCACCCCCAGGATCCTCCAGCCAAACCCCCTCCCCGCACACCCCGAACCCCGCCGGCCGCTCCCCAGCACGCAGATGTCACCCCAGGGCCCCCCGGTGCCCCGGGACAGCTCTCACAAGGCACTGCCGGGCCCCACGGAGCACCGCGCACACAATGGAGCGGCGGGCCCAGCACAAAGCCGGACCGCAGCTGCACGGCCAGCACACCGCCGGCTTTTCCGCACGCCTGGAAAAGCGAGCGGAATTATCCCCCCGTTATCGCTTCTTTCCCAGCAGATTATGGCGCGGGGAAAGGCGAATTCATCCACCTTCACGGGTGGGAAACGGCGGCTCCACGCGTGCTACCGCGCGGGGGAGAAAGAGAGGAAAGGCGGAGGGGAGAGGCCACGAAACAAACAAACAAAAAAAACCCACCAGGAGCGAGCCACGACTTGTTCCATTTGTTCATTTTTCTCCCCCCCCCACCGCGCGGCTGAAGCCCCCCCGAAGCACCCGCCGCGCGCGACCGACCGTTAGCGGCCAACGGCCGTGCGCGAGGCGGCCGCGCGCGCCCCCTCCTCTCACCCATCCCCTGCGCCGCCTTCGCGACACGCCGGGCTCTATCGCGACATACCCCCCCACACTCACCTCGCTCCGCCACAGCGGGGGGCCGAGCCCGGGCTCCCCCCTTTCCTTCCACCGCCTACCAGCCGCGTCCCGCCGCCGCCGCCATGGCCGCCGCAGGTGAGCGAACGAGCCGCGAGGAAAGGGCCCTGCAGCGAGGGGGGAGCGGCGGCCGGCACACACCCCCTCCCTCCCTCACTCACACACACACGCTTAGAGAAAGGCTCCCGGAGCCCATGCGCGGTGCTCGCCGTGCGCTGGCTCCGCCCCGGCACCGGGAAAGGGCGGGGACGCTACCGGGGCGGGGGGCGGCAGCGGCGGGAGGGGCCGTGCGCTCGGCCGGGGGTGGGCGCGGGGCTCAAGGATGGGGCGTTGCACGGGGTGGGGGGGTTTGTAGGGAGCTCGGGGGGTGCTGCTGCAATGGGGGTGCACGGGAGAGGGGGTGGTTGCAGCTGCACGGGGTGTGGGGGGGTTGCAGCTGCGCAGGGTGCAGCTTTGGGGTGCAGCGGTGCCGCGCCTGGGGGGCTGGGGCTGGCTGGGGGCTGGGTGGGGGGTGAGAAGCTGCTGGGTGCGGGAGGGAGTGCGTCAAGGTGCTGCTGAGGTTTGGGGTGGGGAAGGGTTCGTGCTCCGGGGAGGGGTGAGCCGGGGTGTGGGTGCCCCGGGAGTTTTGCGGTTAAGGGAAGATGTGCTGAGCAGAATGCTGAGCCTGGCCCCAGAGGTGGGGTGTGCAAGGGTCTGTGTGTGCTGGTGGTGAGGCTGGGCTGCTCCCATTGTTAGAGCAGTTGGGTTGGAGGGATAGCACTCAAAATCTTCCCGAAGAGATCCTCAACTTTGTTCTTTTGTTTTTTTTAATATGGGCAGGTGTGTTCCCTCTTGAAGGGGTGTAAATCAGGTGCCTGCCTGCACCAGGGTCCTCCCACCTCCATTGTGTTGGAGCAAGAGCAGGAACAGTGCTTCACCTCAATTGTTTACCTGTGGACAGGCTGCTTGCACACCCTGTTCGCAATACAAAGCCTTCCCTTCTGGTTAAGCTCCAGCTGTATTCAGTTTCATATTGAGACAGTGCTGGTTTATCAGGAAAAGTTCATTTAAGCTTTTAAGTGAGGTTTGTTAACCACAAACTCCGTTCTCCAGGTGAGTGAAGTGCCTTGTTGAGTGGAAGGCCCTGCAGTGCTTAAGTAGGGGATTTTTTTAAAACTACCCCAATGCTTTGTTTTGGAAACTGCGTCCAACCACTTTCTGATGTGCTTTATAGAACACCTTTGGCATTTTCAGAAACATATGACTCTATTTTGCTGGCAGTAGGCAACCTGGAAAACCCTTCCTGATAATTATGCCATTTGGTGACCGCAGAGGTTACAAATCTGATTGCTGGTGTGTATTTATTCCTGCAGCAGCGGCAGTTACTCAGAGAGCCCTGCGGTTGTGAGTAACGCGGAGCTGGGTCGGGGATCACGCGTGTTGCCGTGCACCTGGCAGCTCACATGGGACCTGCAGTGTGTACTTGTGTCTTAACCACAGGGTGACAGCTACATTTGCATTGCAAAACCTCATATTAAGTGGCCTGCTTGATACCCTTTCAAAAATATTTTAAATGGGAGGCGTAGATTATTCCACAGGCTGGATTTGATGCTTTTTGGTTTGCACTTCCATCTGTGAAACACTGTAAATGTAGGATGTAAGCTACTCCGGTGACACCAGCTATCCAGGGTTCAGATAAATGATACCACTGTTTGCTCATGTATTGGGCAACTAAGAGAAGCAAGCTGTGAGCGTGCAGAGGTTCTGAGTTGTGAGCTTTAATTTAAAAGAGTTGAAAAGTTTTTAGTTGTTGTGACGAAAATTTTCAGAGCCTGTCGTGAGTAACTGATGATAACTGCAAATGTGCAGAGTTGGGAACAATAGCTCTGGGACATGTGAACAGCTTTGTGTCAGCATATGCTGTGCCAGATGCCGACAAACTGTAGTTAAGAACGTTGGTGGGTTTTGGGCTCCAGCAAATAATGAAGATGTTGCAGATGATCCCCTAAAATGGGGATGAGTGTAATTACATGGGCTAATAAACAAAAGAGGATGCAGAGAATACATAAATTACAATTATAAGGCAAAATCATGTGATTTATTGTCCTCATGTGTGCTAGAACCTACAGCTCTGATCCTGTCAAACCTGATGAGTTAATTAGGATGAGCTGGGACCGTACCCACATGGCCGATAAAAACTTGGGGCACCAGCAGTGGGTTTGTTGGCTCCACATATAGGAGATAGAAGGTTTATTAATGTGTGAGGAGGTGATCCCTGTCTATCCATCACTGGTCAGAGTGACTGAAATTCCTGGATGGAAGATACCCAGAGCATCCCCAAGCAGTTGAGCCTTTCCCTCTTTATTAGATGCCATCATCTCTTTTGCGGTTTGGGTTCTTCCTTATTTTGACTGTCTGTCGCTGCATGATTTTTTTTGCAAGCCTTGTTTGTTGCTCTTCCCAAGCAGAGTATTTTTCATTATGTTCTGTCTAAGTAAAAACAAATGGTGGGCTGCATATGGGAATGCAGCTTGAGAAAACTGGAGATCAAAGGAAGGTCTTGACTGCGTGCTGAGGATCCCTGCTGCATTTCCCCTTTCACTGCCTCCCACCACGCTTGCAGCTTGTGATTTGAGGCCTTTACTTTTTGTCTGAACATCTTTGCTAAAAAAAAAAAAAAAAAGTGTTTTCCCATCTCAAACTTTCTCTTGTTTCTTGTTTGTCGGTCCTTGGTCTTGCTAATTTTCTGGACAGCTTTAATGGCTCTTGAGGATGCCAGGAAATGCTTCCACTTGAATCCCAAGTACAGAGCCCTTGTGTCCAGCTCACCCAAACAGGAAAGGGCTGATGTGAATTGCTGCAGCCCTGCCAGTTAGAGGTTGCTGTTGGGTGGCTGGAGGGCTCGTCTGCCCTTTTCATGCTGCATCTGAAGGTCAGTCGGCCCTGATCACCTCGTCAGCAAGTGAAGCCAGTGCTTTCAGGGGAAAAAAAACTTACCCAGAGGATGAGAGGGAGGAATACAGCTGGGTGTCAGTTCCTCCAGAGCTGATTTTTTAGTTTCAGCTTTTAAAAAAACTGGTGTGTGTTTATTCATTATCAGGAGCAGGAATTATTTCCTCCCAAGTGAGGACTTCTTAGAGCCATATGGCTTGTTCAATATGTACTTTTTCTTCCACAATCCTTTTTTAACACTGAGGGACAAGATTAGGGAAACTGAAGAAGGGATTTTGCCTGGCTTAGAGCTGTTGGGGTTTTTGAGGTGGCTTTTTTGTCCAGGAATATCACTGGAAAGATGCCTCAGCCTCTGCTGAGAGACACTGCAGAGAGCAGCTATGTCAATAGCTAGTTCAAAGGGGTTTTTTGTTTTCTATAAACTAGTCTGACTATGCTTTGAGAAGATGTTTATGTGAGATAACACTCTATCTTTCCTTCCTTTACTGCATGTTCTGCTTCTCTTAAATATTTTTATTGGAGTGAAATGATAAATATTTAGGTTGATCAATTTAATTTGTAGATCTCTTCTAAGCTTTGTATGTTTCCTTTGGGAAGATGCTGAAGCCATTGCCAAACAGAACTAAACACTGTTTACAAAATAAACTGGGGCCACAACAAAGAAGTGTGAAAGGAAAAAAAAAGGTGGGGGAAAGGAAGAGTGAGAGACAATGTATTTCTGCTCCTGAAAGCTGCTTTGCATTTCTATAGCACCTTTCCTCCCAGTATTTCAGGGCACATCACAAGCATTAGTCACGCCTCATGCTAGATTTGGGAGATGAGTGAGGCAATTCCTGCCACTGCTTAGAGAATAAATCTCCTGGATATATATAACCCGGGGAGAAAGGCGAATCCTTTCTGGGCTGTGGGAGCCAGGCAAGTCACTATTGTATGATTAGAGAGCTGGCTGTATAGGGGTTCTGAATTTGGACTGGGGTTTGTAGATAATTACTGCAGAGAGAGGTTATCTAATTTATCAGAATCCTGATGAAGCTAAACCAGCAAAAAAGCATCAGCATAAAAATGCAACCAGTTTCAGTCTCCTCTGGGGGAGGAGACACTAAGACTCTATCTCTACCAATATTCCTACTCATGTTTTCAGAGAATAAACCCATCTTCTCCTGGCAATGGATAGATTGACTCTCTGGCTGCTTGCTCACCTGGTCACTGACATGCTGTGCTCCATTCCCAATGTTTTGTATGCAGATGTCAGGGCTCCTATTTATCAGAGATAGGAGAGATTTATTTTTTCCCCCTGCAGTATTTTATGGCTGGATTTTTATTTTTTTTTTAGTATCTTTAGGTATCAGAATCCCCCTGGCTCACATAGGACAAAACCAAAAGCATATCTATGTTTTTAAAGCTGCTTATCCTTGGAAAAGGGAAGGGTGTGGTGTACACAACGTGGAAGAGAGACCATTCTGTGACTACAGGGCTGCTGACTTTACTGCATCCACCCAGGAACAGAGCAGTTGACACTGACAGCGCCACAACTTGTTGCATGTTTGCTGGTAGAAGTGATCACCAGGCAGATAGCTAAATAATGTGGTCAGGTCGGGTGTGATGCTGACATAAGCGTTGTGCATGGTTAGAATCACAGGTAAGTCACTCCAAGATTTTACTGAGGGTTAAAAAGTTTTGGTGGGGATAAACCCCACTATCCCCAAGGTAAAACAACCCCAAGTACCAAAGGGTAGTTGATGTGGATCTTTTAGTTGGGTGCATTTCTGTACACATGCAAAACACTGTAAATCCTAGTGAATTCTAGGCTTGGAAAGATATACATTCACAATAACAGAGATCAGATTTTTAATGAACCATCCATTTAGACTATTTAGCGAAAAAAATTACCGTCCTCTGACGTGACTTGGCTAAAGTAGTCGTTGAATACTCAAAATGCTTGCAAACAACAGGACAAATTTGCAGTGTTATGTAGCCGTTATCCAAAGAATTGGACATTTTTCCACCCTTTTAAAATCATTGCTGTTCTGTCACGCCTGTGGAGAACAGCACAATGAGAAAGATTAGAAGTGTAACTGAATAAATTGATTTTTTTTAAAGCCCTGAACCTCTTAATGTTTACAAAATATGCTTAGTGTACATGCAGTCTCTGGGAGTTGAAATATGTAAAAATACAAGCAGAGCAGAAGGTAACTCTCTATTCCAGCCTGTCTCTTTGATGGTCGAATGCACCCAGATGAGTGCACAGGCTGCTGAATGGAATTCTTCCAGTTATTGGACATCTTTCTCCTTGCGTGCCAATGTGATGCTGTGCTTGGGACAGAGTAAAATTGCTCTTTTGACTGCTTGCTCTTTAATCCCCCCTTTATAGTCTCATAAATGTTCCTGGA
The DNA here is from genome assembly GCA_013400615.1 of Syrrhaptes paradoxus. Lineage (NCBI taxonomy): Eukaryota > Metazoa > Chordata > Aves > Pterocliformes > Pteroclidae > Syrrhaptes > Syrrhaptes paradoxus. The sequence continues at coordinate 98,241 of VZTO01003482.1, read as the reverse complement.
GCTATGCTGCCGTGAAGCATCTGTGAAATCAAGTGACTGGTTGGGTCAGTCACATGGCTGTTTCTCTGAGAGCACAAACTTCGGGCAAGCGCATTCCAGCTGCTGTGACCTCGGTGAGAAGGGAAGTGGCACTGGATGGCAACAGCTCGTCCGTTCACAGTTTCCCTCTTTAGACTGCTTGTGCCCAATATTCTTGAAGCTTGCAGACTTGCAGTTTTTTAGTCTAATCTGAGTGAGGTACCCCAGCTGTCGGACAGGCATTGCACCATCAGTTTTCCAAACAGTTAGGGGTGGGTGGAGAACTGCCTCAGCTTGCTCTAGCAGTGAGATCAGAGACTGAGATGAGCCAGTAAAGCATGTGAGCAGAGGCCCTGCAAGACTGAGGACACTGAGCACTTGCTGTGCGCTTCGGTGACTTAGCAAGCAAGTGCTCAAGGTCCCTGTTTAATAACTTGGATGTTTTTCCTATGGAGGAATGGCCCTGGGTTTGGGAAGTTGGTGTGGATTAGCATTATACCCACCCAAGCGAAAGAATATGAACTTGAAACATCATAGCACATCTCTAAGTGAGTAAAGATACTGGGCTGAGGGCAACTCGGCAATGTCCTGGGATCCGGCACTGTTCCTTGGCTAGGAAAAAGTACCTGAGACCCTGTGTGATGGAGTTCAGACATGCAGGACAGAGCCCCTTGCCCTGTTTTCACAGTGACTGATTTAGTGCTGCTCCCCATCATATTTAATGCAGGTTATGTTGTGTAATGATTTGTGTATTTTTGACTGTGTGTGGCCGGAGCTGCCTGTTTCTATTCATGTCTCTCTGTTGCCTGAAGTGAGTGAACATAACAGATTGGATCAGGCCTGAGGTCTAGCTACACAAGCTGGACAAGTATCCTGTGAGAAGTGCACAGTCTCTTGCATTTAATCTTAGATTTTCTCTGTCTCTGTTAGAGAGTGGCTTAACCCCTGACACGGGAGCTGTAACTTCCAATTGTAATGATGACAACTGTGGCAATTCCTAATATCCCAATATTGGACATGAGATGGGGTAGCGTTGGGCTGCTGTAACCCTGGGCAGCTGGAATGAAGTCTCGAAGCTCTTTAGTTTGGAAAAAGGAAGAGAAGTTGAAGGATGACTGCTAGATGAGTGCCTGAAAACACCCAGGGATGGAATCTGGAGGTGGACTGATGAGATGGGGAGAGCTTAAAACAAAGTGACAGGCAGGCAGGGTGGAACCCGGGATAAGATCTGAACTCTGCCTTTCCAGTCGCACCCACTGAATTGCAGTCGTGCAAGAAGAGCAAGTGAAAGGAGAGAAAATGAGGGGCTGCACAGTGCAGGTGCTAGAAATAGCCTCTGGTAGCTGCTTGCAGAAGAAGAGCTGGGAAGGATGTGTGGCATTTTGGGGAGCCTCCGGGAGAGCCTGTCGGAGCTGTCAAGGGGGAGCACGTCACGCGCGATGCAGATGCGTGGCAGGCTGTGGCTTATGGCGAGTTGTGGACAATTTCCCCTCATGTGCACTCTAGACAGAGCCAAGCACAAGACAGTGTATTTTGGGGAAGTACTAGTAAAATGCATGACAAAGATAAAGGTTGTACTGTCAAGAGGGCTGAAGAGCAAGCAGGACAGAGCAAGACCTCATTATTTTTCTGTGTCCCATGTTAATCTTCCATTTATTCCTTTCTTGAAATGCAGGGCTTAATCAGCATGGGGAGAATGAGTGAAATTTTTGGTGAGATCTTTATCTGCCTTAGAATTTGAGGGCTGAAGCAGCTTTTTTGCACCTCTGTTGTTCCAGGGAACTGATCCCACATCTAAGGATAGAAGGTAGTTTATTTTTCAAGCTTTTGTTAATTTTTTTTTCTTGTTGACAAACATAGTGTGCAATTCAGGGATGGGTACAACTTTCCAGCAGCTGGCTGTAAGAAGAGGCATGACCGAACCAAGTTCTTGTATTTGGCTGTGGACTCTCTAAAAGCTCAAGGTGGTTATTTTCATCAAATACACAAGCTGGGAATTCCTCTGTCTTTACAAGCTTACACCTAAGAGCCAGGTTTCTCTTTTCTTACACCGATCTTGGAGCTGGGGGAAGCCACGGTTGATACTGACTTCCTAGAACTATAAAATCGCAATCAGCAGCAGCTGCTGCCATAAGATACTGATGCTTGGTGCTAAACAGGAATTAGTGTTGCGTATTTATCTGGTGGATAAGAATATCTACAGATATCTATAAATATATTCAGTTATTATTAGAAGAGGTATTTAAATCTTCTAGTGTTTGGATGTCCCAGATATAAACTGATGGAAGTAAGGGAAACCTCCTCTTGCAAATGAGTTGTTTGTTAATATTTCATCATAGGTTTTGCTGCTTTAGGTCGATTTTCGTGGGCAGGGTGCTCAGCTGATCTCAACCATTCATGTGATCTTTTGCAAAGTTATTTCCTGACTATTGGCCACCTCAAAAGTCTGGGATAGGAGAGGGAGAAGTCCTCAATGAAAGAAGTCCTGTGCACCGAGCCAGATTAAGTCTGGTGTGAGTTAGTAGAAAAGGTGATAAGAGCTGTGGCGAGTCCATCAGCAGATGTCAGATGCTGTTCCAGCCTTTGGTACCCGTGGGGCGGAGCAATAAAAGGATGAGTTCTCCTGGAGAAAATGTCTGCAGGAACAGAGCTGATGCTGGGTTTAACCCTGTGAACCAGCAGGTTAACTTGATCATTCCAGACTTGCTCCACAGCCAGCAAAGGCTGCTCGGGCCCTTGGGCGCTGGTCGAGAATCCCAGATAAGGGGAGGCAGCATCACAGAGAGAGACATAGCTTATGGGGCTGTGGGGGACAAGCTGGAGGAAAAAAAAAACACTGGAAGGAAGGGAAGGGTTGAGGGTGGCTTTAGGCAATGAGTAGGATAGAGGAAGTGTGAGAAATAAGCAGGGAATTTAGCTAAAAGGTTCTTTCGCTGATTGATTTAACTTACACCAGAGAGAAATTGGCCTTAGGTCAAGTCTGCAATGCTTTTATGTGATTGCTCTCCCTCCGAGCATCCTAGAATGATAGTTGGGCCAAGCATTTTGGCCTGGGGGCAAGTAAACAAGAAAGGCATAAGAAATGTCCCTTGCAAGGACAGTTCCCCACTCTGTGCTTTGCAGGCCAGGTCAGAAGCTGCAGGTCTGTTTTACCCGCTGGGCTCCTCTGTCAGGAGGTAGGTAGGAAGTGCATCTCCTCACATCTGGAAATCTGTTGAAAAATGCTGCATCATCAGTTGTGGCACTTTTTTGGAGCTCCCTTAGGATGCAGAAACTCTCAGACTGTCCTTGGAGCAGAGCCTTGTGCTATCAGCCCCTTGAAAATACAAGCTGATGAAATATGTAGGTGAGAAAACAGGAAGCACATCCCAATTGATTTAATAGATGAGAGTTTCATTGCCTAGTGTTGTATCACTGGAGCTGCTGATCATTTTTTGAAAGTAATGTCATAATAGCTTTGTTCGCAGCTCAGGTATTAAGGAGGGTCACCAGGTATTGCTACCCAAAGGGCAGGTACAGGTTTTTCAATGGCATTAATAAATAAGGCACTAATAAATAACCAGCCCGTTCTGTGCTGATTGTCTCTCGCAGTTACCTTGCTGCTGTCTGTAGCAGCCTCACACAACACTGAGCAGTTTTCCATCTGAAATTAAAAAGATGCCTGGGTTCTGACTGAATCATTCTTCATTATCTCGGCGGGCAGCAGATTTAGGAGCTAGAATTGCAATGAGCATTTATTAGATTGTGTGTCTTCTGGGGATAGCTTTTTTTTTATCATCAGATTCCATGACTTAGCATCATAATCAGCTATTAGAGATATATACTCCAGCTGAGCTGCTATTTTTCTTTTTTTTATGCCTGCCTATTCTAAGAGTCTTTTTTTTCTCATTTGCAGGGGAGTTTTGCACAGTTCTTCAGACAAGTGCAAGATAGCCAGTGGGAATGAGACCTGTAATTAATCGCCTGAATGCAGAGTGTGAGCAGAAGGATGGCTCTTGAATGAAGAAGCTCTTCAGTCTCTGTAAGGTATCTCACAAGACAGCAAACACTGTTAGTTAGAAGTTAGAATTATGGTTTTTTTGTGATGTTGGTGCTAGGAAAGGCACCCAGAAAATTCATTTCATGTAAGGTATTGAGGACAGGAGGGAGAAAATTATGTCTTTCACCATTCTCCTGGATTTTGAACAGTTGCATATGCATGATTCTGCACTTTGTCATCGAAAGCTGATCCACTGGGTTTCTCGTAAAGGCAATAAAGTAAACTGGAGTCCAGTTTCCCACCCCTTCTTGTAGGTGTGCATGTGTCGAGGGGATGGTGTTAAATGGGAGTCCAGCATTGAGAACCTTGGCCTGAGCTGTGGGAGGTCCAGATTCGGATCCTGTGCTGCCAAAGACAAACTATGTGAATTTGGTTGTGTGTCCTCATTGTACTCTGGCTTGGCATCCATAAAAATAACTTCAGAGATTTTGTGGGGAAGCGAGACTCCCTTGGGTGTCTTGTCGGTTTGTCACAAAAGCGTTAAGAGCAGCGGACAGCGCAGTGAAAATGGCTGGCCTTTTCAAGGCCGTTCTTTATGTAATCCTGCTTGGTTTATTGCACAGGAAACAGCTTTGTTTCTTAGCTCTCTAGCTACTATAGTACCTGCCATTTATTGCAATTCTGCGACTCTTTGTAACTGCCTTGTGCTCTTGGATCAGATACAGCACCCTTTGATGCCTGCTGTCCTTTTGTCTTTGCTTGCTTGGCTCTAAACGTTTTGTTCCCTGAACATGGGCCCAGGTTCTCCTCTCCCCCATGCTGCAGCAAATTGGGAATACTGCTTCTGAAGCAATTAGTGAAGCAGCATTGACACACACTGGGGCAATTAGAACTGCTGTTTGTTTCGTGTTTTTTTTTCCTCCAAGTTTTGTTGTGGATTCTGTACTGTTCTCCCCAAATCTTCCAGTATGAGTTCCAAGGTGCAGACCGATTACAAGACTGAGATTCCCTTGCACCACCAAGGGAGTTTGTGCGTGCGGCTGCTTGACTCCTGCCTAGCTCGGCTGGGTAGATATCTCAAAAGCCAGGCATGGCCAGACAGTCCCATTCTCAAGGCAGATAGCAAACTCACTTATTTGGTCACAAGACACTCAAAACATCAGGGTGAAAGCTGGAGTGTTGCAGATACCAAGTGGTGCAAAGGCTGCAGGAGTGCTGACCCTCAAATGGGAATCTGCAGGCAAGACCTCTGCTAATGGTTTCCTAGTGGAGTGTGCCAGAAATGAGGAAAGAAATTACTTTGATGCAAAAGCTGCTTTTCTATTACCTCTCCACATCTCCGGGGAAGAGTGGAGTTGGTCAAAAATGGAAAATAATTAAGGTCTGAGCTGAAATAGTAACTGTCCTGAGGTCTTCTGTGTTATTCTGTCACAGCTGGTTTTCTTCAGGCTCAGTCCCTCTCCTGTCATGTTGCTACGTGCTGTGTCCAGAGCTTCACAAACTGAGATTTGCTCTGAGCTTCCTTGTGCTGCTGTTTCTGTTCCTCTGTGCCGTGGCACTCTGGTCCACATCGGCACCTATGTGTGTTTGGAAGTGGTCTGCATGCCACTGCTGCTCTTTCCTTGTTTTTGTGACACGTATTGCACCAGTATCTCAGAATGAGATCTCAAAAAAAAAGAAAAAGAGGTAGGTGCAGTAGCAACTAAGGTGACTGCAGAGCTTGAGCTGTAAGAAAGCATTGCTCGTCTCTCCTGGGTTGTACCGGAGTTTATAGTGAGTTGAAGTGTTTCTCTGCTTAGATCAGGGCCTGCAAAATCACAGCTACGCAGGATTCTTCCAGGTTAATAAGATCTTCAATTAGGACACTTGCAGCAATGCATGGGCACTGGGCAGGGGGACTGTGGCTTTCCATTTAAATGCCCTTGAAGCTCCCATCCAAGAATTATTTATTTAAGATTGTGTTGAGCCTTAACAGCCTAACAATATTCAGTGTTGCTTGTCTCTTGCTGAGAGGAGAAAAATTGGTAACCCTGTTTTGTAAATGGCCAAAGCCACGTACATCGGCTGTAGTGGAGGAGGGACTGTAATCCCTAATTCTAAATTCTCTATTAAAACCCTAATCCCTGGGCTACCCTTCTGCTTCAGACAGAGTTCAGGATGGATGGTGTGTAATTTTTTCTGAAGTGATGCACCTGCCATTATTTAGAGACAGTTATTTTCTTTCTGTCCCTGTGTCAAAGTTGCTTTTTTCTTTTCAATTGCCTTTTTTTTTTTTTTCTTGAGTGATTAAAAATTGAATGCTGTTGCTTGCATCTTGTAGGTCTCTGTTGGAGCCTTGTGGTTCAAATACTTCAACAAATTCCATGTAGACTGACAGTATCTTGGGACTGATAAAGGTTGAAGAGGAAGAACCCTAGCATGAGGTTTCCAGCATTCCTAGGGTGGTGAGAATCAAAACATCTCCTGATTTGCCTGAGGATCTTAATTTTTTGGAAGAAATTTTCACTGATTTTTTTTAATGGATAAAAGAGGCAGGGGGGGAATACAGATACTTCACAGAGAATATAGATAGAAAAGAACAGCAGGATAGGGGGAATGTGGAAGTAGGTCAGATGCATTGCAGACAAAAAAAAATTCATTATTATGATTAAGAGAGATTAAGGAAGGCAAGAGCAAACAGCATCAAAGGAATCCAATTTATCAAGCCATTTAAACCAGAGCATTCCTTGCAAGGCAAGTTCTCCATACTGTGCACCAATTTGGAGCAAAATGACAGGAGGACGTCCCGTGCTATGTACTGAATTTAACATCTAGTCTTTTGTATAGCAGTCTGTGAATTCTTGAAGAAACCCTTTTTAATTGTCATGATGAACAAATGCTGCAGAAACTGTTACCCGCCTTTCCTTGCTTCAGTTCTTTGAGACTTTTCACTTTTGAAGCTATAATTATCCGGTTAGGTCTCTGGGTGAAGAATGCACCCGGTGTAACAGTAGTGCTTGCTGACAGCAGTCAATCAATTGCTTCTTCAGCCCATTAGGAGCTTTACATAAAATAAGGGGATTCTCATCTCAAAGATTTCACATAAAAGGCAATTTATAAGTGTGAAGTTATTTCATCTGAAGACATTAAGAAACTTTGCAATGACAAGTAGGTTCTGTTGCTTTTCTTAACTTTTGGACATCTAGATCTGGATGGGCTTTGCTTGTTTTGTTTGCATCGAGGCAGAAATGCAAACTGAAAGCTTTAGCTCTCTAAAACAGAACACCACTCTTCTCCTCCAGCATGATTTTTTTGTGATGTACTGAACAATGCACCTTAATGGTAAACCCAGGTAATGTCTCCTGATTTGCAAGAGGTACATGTCCTTTTGTAAGACAGACCCTGTGCTGCATGGATTCTGTTTGGACCTGGGAATCTGGGGCCTGTTTCTGCGCAGCGCTGGGGGCATCTTTAGTTGAGGTGAACTAGTTGTGTTTTCTCTGACTTCACACTGAACATGTTTTTAACACTGGCCTGGGTCTTCTGGACAGAAACCACCACCTCTGAGCTGTTTGGCAGAGCCCTGCCAGGTCAAATATTTCTTAGCAGGAGCAAGCTATCTGATAAACAAGATGTAGATGCCTCTTAACAGTGGGTTAAATACTGGCTGAGCATCTTTCTGCATAGCTGAGCACCACTGCCAGGGGCTGTGGGCTGGTTTGCAGCCTAACCAAGCCCTGCGGGACTGCTGACTTGAGCCGAAGCATGTAGGAGGTTTGGCGTTTCAGAAGCTTTTAATTAACAGCGTATTTTATGCCACTCGTTAGTTTCTCTTTCAGGAGGAATCTGTGTATAAAGCATATAATAATAAAATAAAATAAAACTATGCTAAATTATACCTGGTAAGATTTTGGTCTCTGTTGCTGTGTGGTTTTTGCCTAACAAGACAAGGTAAGTAGGTATCGGTGGTCTTCTGTTGCTGTGGTCCAGCACTGTGAAAATCTTGGGTTTGTCATTTCAAGCACTGCTTTAGAGCATCCTTGCAGGGTTGGGTATTGATCCAGTGGGATGGTATGTGGGCTTGGAAAGAGAGAGCAGCAAGACATGAAGTACAGTCTATTCTTCCAAACCAGCGCACTAGAAACACACTTTTATTCCATAGCAGAAAGGAATAAGGACAGATTAGGCCTTAACATAATTGTCTGGATATTTGGACTCAGTTCCTCAATGTGTCCTTTCAACCACTGTGTGCTTAAGATTTCCCATTTACAAAAACACTGATAATTGTTTAAAACTTAATGTTGAAGAACCCTGCACTGATTTGAGAGCTGCTGGAAGAAAAAGAGGCAAGTCTTGCCATTGCTATTGTTCCATCTTTAAGCTGTCAAGTTCTATAAATCTAGGCAGATGCCTGAAAGCATTGTGTACAGAGAAAAGCTCTCTAAAGGAACAAATTCCCTTTTCCTTCATCTTGGAATAAAATGTCATAATTGTATGGGAAGATAGGACAGCTGTTGCTAAAAAGGAGATACAGAAGGGTAGGAAAGAAGCTAATGCAGCACTAGAAAAAGAAGAGGTGGGAGACAGCTATCTATCAAGGAGAAATATTAAAGCATGTTGTCCAGAAATCCTGTAACACTGATGAATTGCCTATATGCGTTCTGCTTCCCTGAATTCCTCTCCAGAGGCTAATACAGGACTTTTCAGGATCTTTCTAAGGCTGCTGCTGTTCGTTGCATTGCACTGCAAACTGCTGTGATGTATCTGCTGCATTTTGATGAAATTACTGGAACCAGAAGCACTGGTGGGGCGATTATTTCTTATATAGATGCTTTAATTACAGCAGTGAGATGTTATGGGGTTAATTAATTGTTGCTTATTAAGTGCTTCGGAACTCTTGAATGAAACGTGCTGCATATGTGCAAAGGATGATTATTAGATATTAACAGCGATGCTCCCAGCTATTTGCAGGGTAAAAACGATTTAGTTTCATTGTGGAATATTAAATTTGCCATCTAATCAGATCCATGGCATATTTCAGGTTGCAACCCAAAAATCCAAGTGTATATACTTCGGCAGGGATGCACAGTGCCAGATTTGGATTGTGGGAGAGGTCCCGTTGGATTCTGTTAGCACAGAGAAGAGCTGGAAACGCAGCAGGAGGGGATTGCGTGGGAGGAGGTTCCTCAGCTTTCAGTAAAATCAGTAGGAAATGCAAGAGCTTGCAGGAATACTGAAGTAAAGGCTCTAATTTCATGATCTTTAAGCCATGGTTGTTGAACAGCATCCATCTGCATGTGTGCAGCTGTTGTGGTTCCATTACCTTCAGAGCCACCTTCTCCTTTTTAATCTTCTTTCCTAAATATTTGCTGTGTCAGCAGCAGCTCTGTTCTTGCCTGTGGGCATAGACAATGTATCTGCGTGGAAAATCAGGCTGCCTGAGCTCTGCTATTTATCCTGGCACTCGGGAAGCAGTGCTATGTCTAGAGAGATATTTCATCAGTTCTCAAAATACGAGCTGTTCAATTACTGGAATTTCTTTACTCATTTCAGAAAGATCTCTGTTCCCTTTGCTCCTCCTTGCCACTCTTATTCTTGTCTTGAGGAAGGAACATATTTACTGATGAGAGGAGGAAGGGAGATACTTCTGTCCTCTTGTTGCTTCCCATGAATAAGCACAAAGCCTCTTCTAAGGCTTTTTTCAGTATTTGGATGTTCAGTATTTGTCTCCATCATTTATCTCTAGAAAATTATGATTGAAATGGATAACTGCAGCAGCTCTTTGGGGTGCAAAGGTGGGGATTGGGCATGTCTGCAGAAGCAAGGTGTGACTGCAGCTGCTATAAAACCCCTCCTGAGGCGGCTGTTAGCTGCTGCACAGCTAATGAGCTTGGTTTCTGCATGTGCCGCCTTCTAGCAAACTCTCTCCCAACAATGGTGTTTGTCTTGCTGGAGAGGTGAAGGACTGTTATATTTCTGTTCAGGCATTCTGTGTAGTAGTTACGAACACCACGGATCCCCTCTGCATATGCAGATTGGCTGTGAGCTGCATGCTTAATAGCTCCAAAGTTTCCTGGCAGCATTAGTCTTGCTCTGCAGAAGCTGTAGGGATGAGCTTTACATACCCAGAGGATATGTTCAGCAGTCCTGGACACAGAACTACCCCAGCAAAGCTGCTGCTGGACATCCAGAAACCCAGGAAGGTGTGTGTGTTCTTCAGCTCTGCTCGGATAAAATTTCCTGGAAGGAACAACAACGAAAAAGACCTGGTTAGGGATTCCCATGTGTCTGAGAGCCCTGGATAAAAGCATGGGATTTCTGACTTCAAAATCAGGCCTGGGGACGGCGTTAGAGCAGATCTCATCGAAAAGCCTGCATACCTTGAGCTGTTCTGTAGTATGAAATATTGCAAATGCAGTGGCAGAGAGAGAGAAATACATTTGTTTGTGTTACTGCTACAGCCCAGAAATACTAACATTTCCTGTGCTGCAATTGTTTTGACTCAGAAGAATTATTTTCCTTTCCATGTTCTGGCTTTCCTGGACTGTTATCACCTGTCAGCCAAGGTATGCTGCTAGGCAGAGAGAATGGCTCGCTGCCCATTTTTGTGGGTGAAAGACTATTTTATTAAATCTTTCATGATAATGTGTTTCAATTTCTATTGCTCTAAGGGATCTGGAACCTGAGCCGGTCAATAAAACAAGCTGCCTGCTCTGAGAGGTGCCAGAAGCGATCTGCCTGTCTGCTGAGGGGAAATGATAGAGTCGTGGCCAAGTTTTATGTTCCAGGATCCAGCCCACGTGATTGATTCCCCCCCATTGTGGTGGTGGTTGGAGACACAGGGTAGATGCTGTGTGGGTCACAGGAGACACCAAAGAAGCGTGCATCTTCAAAAGGCGAGACAGGAAAGCAAATTGTTTTTCTACAGATGAGTTATCACATAGTGACTTACTGAAGATGATACATAAAACCTGCAATATCTGATTTACAATTTGCAATATCTGGTGTACTGTCTTATCCATGAAGCTATTCTTTCTCCTGATATCCAGCTCCAGCTCATGGGATTGAAGTGATGGTAAAACCATCTGCAACATTATTAGTGGTCTCAGTATAAAAGAGTTTATTTAACAAGGTGTGACGGCAGTCTGTTTTCTTCCTCCTGCTTCAGCCAGCCCCCCCCACCCAGTCTGTTTATTTTCCCTGCGTACTCAGCAGGTTCTAAAACAGATTCAAAGCAAGGATGAAAGCAAACAGCCCTAAAAATGCTGACTTCTCAAAGTATTGCACCCTGTTATTGAAGCACCCAGGGACAGAAGTACAACCAGCATCTTCCCCACAGCAGACTTTAATCTCCTCCTAAAAGTGGTCACATATAAAAGGGAAAATAATTTATAAACAGGCTTAGAAGAAAAAAAAAAACCTTATTCGACCTAAAGTAGGCAGTGAACAAAGAGGGGAAAAAAGCAAAACCAGTCTTTTTTTCCCTTTCCTGATTATAATACTCTTTTTTTTTTTTTTTTCAAAGCTTGGATAAATCAGCCTGGTATGCTAACCTCTCAGGGTGGTGGAGGGAGTACAATCTGCAACCTGCTGCTTGTGCCTGCCTCTGTTAGCCAGCCGTCTCCCTTTGCTCATAGGTAATATCTCTTGTTGTTTTGTATTGCAGGCTGGCAGAATAATGTCACGCAGGTCAGCGGTGTGTCCAAATGCTGCACACCCATCAGCTGGCTTCCCAGCGGTGGTTAGGGGCTGTAGCTGTACCTGGGATGCTCAGTAATAGAATATTATTCAATGAAAAGGAGCTTATCAAAGCAGACCAGAAAAATGTTGTGGGGTTTGTTTTTGGATTTGCTTTTGACTTGCCAGCTGGGTGAGGCACCAGGTAGTTCTGGTTTTGCCTTTCCTGCTGCTGCCCTTCACTCCACAGGGTCAGGGCTGTCTGTGAACACCTAACTGATGGGTAAAGAGTACTCTTGCCTTCACTCTGAGCTTCTCTTTGGTGCATCCTAGCTGAATAGGATAAAATAATTCATATTCAGTGAGTTAACACCTACAGCTCAAGCCAGAAAAAGAGCCCAGTGAAAAAAAACAAACACCACAACCCTCCTGCTTTGAAATTCACTGATGTTTGTTTCTTACTTTCACAGCTGCTTGAAGGACCAAAGCTTTTAAGATCTTAGAGAAGACACTAATAGGAGTTGATTCATCCAATAACGTTTCTTTCAGCTGGTTTCATGTTTTCAGCACAAAATATTGGGGATCAGCATTCTTCCCTGATTCACAGCAGAGGAAACTGAGACACTGAAAGGGTAGATGGCTTATTCAAGATCACATAAGTGCTGAGAGCATCAAGAACTACAAGATGATGTCCTGATTTTGAGCTAATTGATGCAATCCTAAATTCACAGTATTTCCCATAATTGTTCTAGACGCGGGAAGTCCAGTGTGTATGACTGCGTTAATAGAGTGTTTGCTTTTCCCTTTTTCACGGGGAAGATGAATCCAGGAGACCCTGTGGGCCTTTGGGGATGCCAGAGAGCACTTTTTGTAAGAGTGAAGGCTTGTCTCCCTGTCTCCCCTCTGTTTGACTGTGACTTGTGAGGGATTCTGCTCTGGAGCACCAAAAGAAGAGAGGATGGGAGACCATGACACATGGCTTAGGGTTCTGTAAACCCGTCTGTGCTCAGGACTTCGCGAAAAGTGCAGAGAGACTGTCAGGAATGGAGACCAGTGGTGTGCAAATAAGAAAAGAGGGGGCTGGAATGATGGGAGAGAATGAGAAAGGAAGAGAGCAAGAAAAATATGTGAGCCCAAGAGGTTCAAAGACATTCCTTGCCTGCTTCTGCCTCCTGTGCTGGCTCAGCCAGAGCTGGGGCGGTGAAGACCTCTCTTAATCTGCATTTCCTTTTCCTCTTTCACTGGGAATGGAAGAGTCATGTGTAAGTGACCCTGCTCTCCCCCTCTTTCCCTCTCCATTTCCTTTCCCAGCAGCGTCTCTCAGGGCTGCGCAGCCATCTGGTTATTTATTGCAGCAGGAGCTGAACTCTTAGATGTATCCTTCTGGAATTTGGTCCTGGTTTAATGATTTCTCTGGCATTCCTGTGTTTTCTATACATCTCATTTGCGCCCCTGGAGCCACTGTTGCACGAGTGCACTCTCTCCTCTTGTATCCCATGTACTTTCATGTTTCCTCTCTTCCCCAGAACTTCTCAACATTCCTGTTTGGTTTCTATTGTTTTTATTCCATTTTTTTCTCATGTTTCTCTGCTTCCTGTTAGCCCAGGGAGCACCATCCCACTCTGAAAGAGTTGACTGAGCGTAGGCATCAGCCTCCCTCCTGCCCTAATCCCATCCGTCCTGGGTCAAGACACTGACCTCGGAGGCGTTGCTGGAGGCGGAAAGGGAAGATGCAAACGATTCCAGAGGAAGTTCAGCACTGGGATAATGAACAAGAATCCTTAGCTTCTCTCCCTTTGTGCTATGAGTAAATGTACAGTACGGTCTGCTTAACTCCTTCACTTCCAGCAGCAAGCCAAGATGCTGGTAAAGAGATAGGGAAACAAAAAGGGGCACCTGCAGTGAAAAGTCCAGCTATTCTATATTGGTAAGAGAGCATGAGATGCTCAGAATACAATGGTAGAGTAGAAGTCTGCCCTGGGTACTTTTGTACTCCTTTCCTCTTCCAGGACATCTCAAAAGATAATCTTAACCGTACAGCTGCTGCAAATAGATTGCTTGATGGAGTTCTCATGAGAGAGCGGATTGATGCTGTGGAATGAAATCTTCGTTGGTGTCTGGTGGTGAGATAAACTATGAATATTATAGGGCTATATTTCTAGGCTCTCTGAGTATTGAGGACTTCTTCATTTTTATTTGATTCCTCTTTGCTGTAACACTGAACTTGTTTGCTCATGCTGGACGCCATCAGGGCAGGGCTGAAAAGACAGTTGGTGCTTCTTGTACCACCACAAGTGTTATATGTGAGGAGCAGCGTGCGGGGATGGTGCACTGGGATCTGTGCCGAGGAGGCTGAACGGCCACTGACAGCTTCACAGTGGCAAGGGATATGGACCCAGAATAATTAAACAACTGTGTCTCATTGCAGCTCACAACAGCTTCCAGATGCTGCTGTAAGCGATTCCAGATTTGTTCTTCAGAACCTCTGCTGTTGGGAGCATCCCTTCAGTGGGAGGGTGAGAGCTACATCCTCTTCCAGGGATGCGTGTGGCATCACTGTCATTTTCCTTTAGCCTTGTGCGGTGGGGGTGAGATCAGCAGCATCCAAAGCACACCCAGTGGGCAAGGCCTTGTACGTGTCCCTCCTTTCAAGAGCTCCCAGATGTGCACAGCTGTGCAGTTGACCAGGGCAGAAAGGATTCTCTCTGTATATTGCCTGTAAAACCATTTCCTCCGCTATGCACAGTTGCTTTCAGGGCCCACGCTCTCCCACAGTGGAAGTGGGGAGTGGGAGACCCGCAGACCCAAAGGGACCTCAGTGATCATCTGCTCTAACAGCACAGGGCAGGGAATTTCTCCTGGTTATTCCATGTCTGGCCTGATGCCTCCCCCTGCTGTTCCCAGTCTGTTTGGCACTCAGCATCCATCCCAGCTCTCCTTCCCTCCTGCTGAATATTTTATAACTCCAGAACTGAGGTCAGACCCTTGCAGGTGAGAGCAGAGATGGGACAGTGGGTTTGCAGCAGTAAGACTCCGCAGAGCAGGAGGATGACTTTAAACAGAGATCATGGAGGAGGTCTTTGTGTGGGGAAGGACTCGGAAGGCAGAGGGGTTCAGCTCTGGGAACCCCAAACTCAGCAGCCAGAAGGTCTTTCTGGTACTGACTGCAGGCACTTCTCTCAGTTTCCCCAACTTTAGGATAACACCACCTCTCCATCTGCCTCCTGGGGCTGTGCTTTAAGAGATTGATTTGCATGGTTGATTTTTTTTTAATGATAGTTTATGCATGCAGTCCCCGTGTCAGTAAAGGCCTTTTGCTCTTCCCAGCGTGAACAGTTCTAGGCTGAGATTAGTTTCTATTTTAGTGGTTTTAAAGTAACAGATGTAATGAAACGATTATGGGAGAATAGAGGAAGGAAGAAGAGTAAGAGAAGAGTTATTCCTGCTCATTCAAGCCCCTCCACTGAACTATGGAACCATCTGGTATGAAACAAGGTGTATGGAGACTGACAGTGTTCCCTCTGACTTCTGCCCAGGAGCTGCTGGGGTAGGAAAGGTGTTACACTGGCGCTGGCGTTGTTCCCAGAGAAACAGAACACCATTAGATTGTAAAATCTTGGTGAAAGGGACAGCTTTTATTGCACAGTGATTCAGCATCCAGCACAAGGGTGCTCAACCCAGCTGGGTGCCATCCTATTAGAAGGAACTATTGCTTTCCCAAATAAAAATAGCTATAATGACAGTGGAGAGGGAAAGATGGACAAATGAGAGGTAGAAAAGGGCATGCAGTGATGGTTTTGCCCATTATGGTACAGAAGTTCAGCCTGAGTTGTTCAGAAGAACTCAGGGACTTTTTGATCTTTTATTTTAGAGACCGTGCTGTTGACTCAGCTGCAGCAGTGAGGGGTTGTGCCTGGGTGCTGGCTGGGTTGCCATCTGCTGGTCTCCTGGTGGAAAGGCACAGCTGTGCCACTGGCACTGCAGCCCTGCATTTACCTGTGCAGCTTGGCTCAGAGCGAAGCTGGGCGTTTTAAAATGGCTTTCCAGAGATGACTCTACTTTTTTACAAATGATTAATTCTTCTCTGTGTAAGAGTTCACAAAGATATTCTCTTTTTTAAAAAAACACTTTTATAAATGCACTAAACCCCAAAATAATTAGTAGAAGTTGTGACATGAGAAGTCAAATGCCAAACAGTCTTATTAAATCAGCATGCAGATGCTGAAGGTGAATGCATTCAAATTAGATGTAAAACTTTAATTTTGAAGTGGCACACCTCAGGAGATGGGTGAATCCCGTGTTTCAGGATGCCATCAAATGAAGGTTTTGTGGCTGCTTTTCCGAAGATGCTGTTTCACCCCAGAATTACTAACCAGAGCAGTTCAAGGACATCTGCTTCGAGCAGTCTGGATAGCTTTATGGTACTTAACTCTGTGGGTGTGTTGCTATTTCTTGGTAGGGAGGGCGACTGGAATAACGGGAAGAGAAGGCTGGGCTGGGGTTCAGATTACGTGGTTTGTCCTTCTGTCCATGAGCGACAGTGAACGGCAGTCATTAAGAGACTGGGCAGCCCTGTCTCTATCCATTGGTTTGGAAGCACAGTTCTGCTGGTGCAATGTGCAGTATCTGTTACAGGGCCGTTGGCTACGATGGGTTAGATTTTAGCTGCAAATATACTGCTACAAACTGAGGGGACTGGGTTGGAGTGAAGACTTACAGGTTTTCTCTCTGGAGCACTGGGATGTGATTCAGGAGCCTGTTCCTGTCTGAGATGAAGAGCTATCCAGTAAGGTGGATATACAGGATATTCCCGATAGGCAGGAACCGAGGATAAGGCTGGTAGGGACTTAGACAGGAACAGAAGAAGGAAGAGAGCTAGAATTAGGCAAGATGGTTTCTATAACAAGCATGAAAGACTCAGCCCGGGCTCATTTCCTAGTCTTCTGTTCCCCATTTTATATGGTAAGCAACAGAGTCTGTGTCTAACACTGTTACTGTGAGCCTGTTGCACCTTAAGAGGTTTAATAACTTTTTTGAGCAGAAGGATGCAGACGTTGGCTGTGGTTTTGTTTGGTCCAGCTGGTGAACCTGTCCTTGGCTCGTCAGGAGAGAAGGGAAAATGCTTTTTTCAGATGAGCAGAGATCCTTCAGGGAAGGACTATGACACAAGACATCTGGTTGCATTTGGAGTTCTGCCCTGAAAATTGCTCTTATTTCCCTCGACAAATCCCATCCTTCATTTTTGCCTACAGTTCCCCACATGTAAAGAAAATGATAGTGTTGGGTGATTTGTGGATGCTGAATCCACTCGTACTTGTAGGGCACTCAAATTCTGTGGTAACACGCTCAAAGAAAAGCCAACCAATAAAGTGATGAACAACACAGGCCAGTATAAACCATTTCTTGGAACTGGTACAACACAGTTTTAATGACTCATGGTCTCGTGCAGTGTAAAATAACACCATCGCTTCTGATAGAACAATAGTTCTGTATTGCGTCATGCCTCAAGTGCTCACAGACTTAGGCACAAGAAAGACAGTTTTATGCTTTATACACGTATGCTTTGCAGCCTTCTGCCCTTTTGCTTTATAAAGATTTAAGGGAGGTTTACTCTGACTTTGCAGCAAAGCCAGTGTTTCTTCCTGAAGATTAGTAATTAGATCCTGTGGCAGCACTTAGATATTTTGATGATGGGTCCTTTAAAAGCATCTTAGATTAGATAGTCAGATAGGAATGCATGATAATAAACTGAGCAGACAGGGCCATGTGCTGGGCTACTCGTTATCACTTCCATCCATTCTGAATTGTGTGAACATGCCGACACTAGAAAGGGAAAAAACTAAAGTGGGCTTCTTAAAAATAATCCTGTTTTTTGCTCTCCATAATTGATTATGTACATATGTTACTGTGGAAGGATTCAGAAGAAAGGACAAGGAACACGTCATTTTATCCTCGCCTGTCTTTTGCTGGCTTCCTTAACAAAATGCAACCTTGAACAGATACAAGACTGAAATTCTAACTTACATTCTGTTAAAAACTTTATTAATGGGCCCTCCGTCAAATGCCAGCTCTGACAGCAGTGAGTCGGGCTGTGTTTCAAACCCAGGATTGGGCATTTCTGGGGGGGAACCTGATCCCAGAAAGGCACTGCGGGATGCCATTCACAGTTATGATTAGAAATGTCGCAGGAATGCGTGGGGAAGGCTGAGTGTACAGTCTGCCTTGGATAGCGCCGGCACGGTCTCCAGCTCTTGCACAAGCAGCCAGATGGTATTGTCTTTTTTTCCCAGTGATTTCGATTCGATAAGGTCGTCTTTTCCATGCGCTCAACGGGAACAGCTCATTCACTCAGTCTGGCTGCAGGGGAGCTGGGAGAGGGGGAATGTCTGACTCGAATCTTTTCTGGGGGATTCTTTCAGGATTTGCTGCCAGCCCCGTTCCCCAGTGCTGGCACACAACAGCCTAGTGCAGAACTCCAACACGGGGGAACGACACACTGACACCACCCAGTAACTTTGCAGCCCCTTATCCAAATTTTTATTCCCATCAATTTCCCGGCTTTGCAACTGGCCTCTGGAAACTAAAGGCTCTCTATAAGAGGCTTCCCTCTTCTCTTGCCAGTGTAGTGATTTTAAAGCTATGAAATCATTGTACAAAGCCGTAACACCACTGCAGCACTAATAACATCGTTACTAGGGTTAAGTTAGCCGACAAGTTCCTGGCTGAGTTTAATTCCTTTGGCTGTTTGTCAGTTATCCACAGAAAAACTTTGATTATTTTTTTTCCCCAAACATGCAAACTTTGTGATTTGTCTGACATACTTAGCTTTGACCTTTATTCACAAGGAGCTTTAACCCAGCCTTTGATTAATTGAATATAATTTTTTTTAAAAAAATTGAATCCTATTTTAAGAAAGCACTTGCAACTACAAATTTTGCCAGAAGGGGGAACTGGAGCTCCATCTCCCAACAACTGCTCAGGCACAACTGGCAAGCGTCATGTACTTAACTAAGTTTTGGATTCAGTTATTCCTTTCTCTCTTTCTCCTGAGGCAGCTGCTGGAAGGAACTCCTGGTAAATTGGAGAGGATTCGTTATTCTATTAGATCAGTTTTACCAAACCCCAATGATCTAAAAATCCCATCAGGTCTGAAGGGACTTTAAGTACTCATTTAAAAATCGTGATGTTTTTATTATTTTATTGAAAGAAGCATCTTGTACTTATTTTGTTCAATCTTTTGGTGGTTCGGTTTCTCAGCAGACAGAGTTTATCTGGCAGAGATGTGATTATATTTCTAGTAACATCACTCAGAAGCTGGTACTCTAAGACGAATGTCAGCACTACAGATCTTACAATGAGTTATTGAGCCAGGAACACTTCAGACCTCAACACTGTTGGCCGCCCGAAGAGACTATTGGGTGAGGCTCCGTTTCAGAGCCATCGATCAAGATGCAAGCCTCACATGTAAGGTTGCTTCTTTCCAGTTGTACACACAGTTGTCCTGAGATCTGTCTAAACAGAGAACAGCAACAAAAAAGGTAGGAGTGTGCTGCAATTTTGCTGGGGTCACAGGGCTGGCAAGCAGCAGAGCCAGGAATTGCATCCACCTCCTGAAACGGAGTTGTTTGCAGATGGCACCGTGCCTTTCCAGGGCACAGCAATGATCATTTATTAATTGTTCAGTTTAGCAACAGATCCATTATCTGTCTCTCTGGCTTTTTACTTCTCCATCCCCTCCCTTCACCCAGAATCTCAAACCACAGTGAATTCTGTACCTCTTTTGGGGAAAGGATGTCTTCAGAGAGATTCACAGCCTTAAATGTAATGGAAACATTTGCTAATGAATGAGCCCTCGTTATACACATTACAAGGAAACACTTAATTGACAGTGGCCACCGGATAACAGGGTTTAATTAATAAATCTAGGTGGCGTCATATACACCACAGGAAGGGATTACAGGGGTTAATGTGTCTGTCTGTTGGACTTTTATGGAAAAGTTGTGTTGCCTGTCTTTTAACATGAATAACCCGCATGTCTGTGACCCAACACTTGCCAAAGGGAGAGTCAATCGGTCATGAGAACACAGTGGCCCTGGCTGAATGTTTGGTCATGGCTTGGATGGCATCTGAAGCCGAAACAGACCAAAGGGGCATTTGATAATATTGTCATCCTCTTCTATTTGCATGTATTTAGAACAGTTATAAATGCTCATTTTTAGAGCCGTGAGCATTTATTTATTTGTAAAGCACGATGGGATAACATTCACAAATCCCACCAGCCCAGGAACACTCAACCTTTACCCACTCTGCAGATTGCTTGGGTGCTAGTCACCAAGACCCCAAAAATCCCCTGCAGAGGAGACAGAAAGCAGCAGCTGACAACATGCACCTTTGCCCAAGAGACCTATATCTCCTAATAGAAGTTGGCTAAGCCCTGCGGAAGCAAACAGAACCAGCCTGATTTATCCCAGCCCACGATCCAGGGCTGCGTATCTGCTGTTACTTATGTGTGCAAAGTGACAACTGGGCTCTACGTGAACAATCTACTCTCTGCTTGAAGCTGTGCCTCCGAGCAAGAGCCCTGTGGAGGATGGAAGAGTTGTTTGCACCCCTGTACACAGGAGCCTCTTGGAGCAATGTGGCCATACCAGTTCTGCTTAAAACAGTTAGGAACACAAAACCCTTTAACCTGCTCTTTGCTTTTCCCAACCATCATTTGGGGCTTAACCAGTAACATCTTAAGTCACTGTCCTTTGCCTCATTGAGGCTGTCACTGTCATGCCTTTACTATATATAGGAAAAAAAATAATCACACTGGAAGTTTACAGGAGTTTCAATGAAGAGAACAGGTGGACCATGGAGACCTAATTATCTGGCAATTATTCTCCAGCTTTGCCTCATCTGGATCACAAGACAGATCTTTATCTAGTATCAGTTTAGTCCCATTGCAGGCAATGGAACAGGATTAATCTGTTAAACTGGATCCTGGTCACAGTCCTGATACTCTGGAAGACCCTGGGAGTTTTCTTACTCGTGTCTGCAGAAACACAGCAGCTAACAGCAAGCGTTAAGTGGAAGACTGAAGTGAAGGTAGTATACCTGAGATGACATTGATTGACCAAAGCAGCAGCACAAAAAAAAGAGGAACACAGACCATGGAGTTAGCCCTCTGCCTCCTGGCCCATCTTCCCTAGCCGGTCCCCTCTCCTCTCTGCTAAGAGCTCTATTTGCCTCTTAGCTCTCACCCCTCCTTTCATGCTTCCAAGCCCAAGCTTCCCCACCTTGCTTGCTGTTACAGTGTCCACAAGCTGCTTTGAGCCTGGAATTAGTTGCACATCAAATGTCCCTGTTCAGGCATTGCACCAAGACAGAAACACCTGCGAGTTTACTGTCAAGCTTTGCAGCCAGTGATGCTGTTACGATTTATTGTCAGCCCCATCCTTCTCACCCCCAGCTGCCCACCCATGTCCACCCTGAATGTTTTTCTGGAAGAATTGTAGCAGAGATGCTGTACTTTTCCTTTATACATTATTTGTTACTCTACTCCATTATATAAGGGAAGAAAACCTATTTCTATCATTCTAGGAGCAGACACCTCACTGTAAAAGAACAGGCTGAAGTAAGCTATTCCATATGATCACTAACAGGCTACAAAGGGGGAGTAGTAAGTTGAAAATAAGTTTATTTTACTATGAGAGACTTTTTATCTTAGTTTACTCTCTAACTGCAGCTGAATCATTTCTTTCTGCTCACTTAGTAGAAGACTTTCTATAAGCCTTAACTCTTCTTACAGGTGCTAATGTACATATCTATTTTAACATTTCTAGTTTCCTGTGCTTTTAGTATTCTTCTAGACTTTAGATCTATAACTGTGATAAATAATCATTTTCTTTAATGTGAAAAGCACAGAATAGCATGCAGGGAAGAATTAAGACAAAGGAGTCTCAGAATGCTCCCTGACCCCTTGTTGTAGCTCGTACAGAACATTCTTACCTGTAACAGAGATCCATAACTGATGAAAGTAAAATTTCATGTGAGTTCACAACATAAAAGAATTAAAGTCTTAGAATGTTCTTCTTTCAGTGTATAGAAGATATGACACTTGGTTAAATCTCAGAATTGAGAAAAAAAACCAAGAAAGAGTTCTTCTATAATAAAGGGTGGGCTGTAGCAAGAAACCCTTATTATAAGATCTTAGACTTATTTTAGGGCAATATCATGTAATTACAGTATAGAGATTTTTTCTATATTGACATGGTCTATTTTAACAGCACCAACACTTGACTTTCAAAGTCTGAGACCAATATCAAGTTGCTGCAGCAGTACAACCAGCAACTATAACTATTACAGGTCTCTCTTAGCCTGTCCTGTCTCCTTTTATAGTGCAGAAGCCACTCAGCACAATGTCTCCCAATTAGTGCTTGCAGGTGGAAAAGCACGGGTGTGGGCACCCTTCCTTTCTTATAAAAGGGAGAAGAGGAGCTTCCTTTATGGTTTTTAGCCAGAGTTTCTTCCTCCCTTCTTTTACTTGTGTCAAGGAGGTTTTCAGAGCAAACCATGGGATGCTAAACAAGAAAGAAGTCACTGCCTCAACTCTGGTAAGGTAATAAGAACAAGCTAATTACAAAGGAACTCTAGAGAACTTTCTTTTCGGTGTTAAAGATGCTCTTTAATTGCTGTTGTTGCTGTCTACAATAAGTTGAAGAGTGGAACTTATAACCTGTCTTAAGAAATCTTTTAAATAGGAAAGAAAGATGCAAACAGTTCTTTTTTGCAAGCAGATGTGATGAAGTTCTGTGCAGTCTGAGCTAAGCCCTGAATGAAAGGCATTGCCCTGTGATCAGTTAGCAGCTAATACCAGGCTTGAGGCTCCCAGAAGTGGCAAGGTCCCTGGCAGCAGGGATTAAGGCCTTTTGGAATGCCATGGGAAGAGGACTGCTGAGAGAACAGGAGAAGAAACAGGTGAGAAGAAAAAAAGCCCAGGGTCAAGTATAAAGCTGAGATGATGGGCAGAAAAATGGGACATAAGGAACTTGGAGATGCTCCTTAAATTCCTGGGGATTGGACACACGTACCAGTTGTTTGATGTCCTCCTCCCACACTTACCCTGATAACACAGTCAGAGCTCTGTGGCTTAGCCATTGGCACCAGGGGCTTAGCAGCTATGTGTATTTGAATGTCCTAATTATGCTGACTGGCAATTGAATTATAGCTGATTTCTCCCTGTTCCTCGTGGGTATGAACTGTCTTGTCTGAACCCTAGGCTGGAGGCAGGGCTTGTCCCCGCACAGAGCTGCGATCATCTGAGCAGCTCTCTCTGAAAACATGTTGCAGCAAACAGAAGGGAAGTGAGGTACAACCTGATCGATTACAGATTCCTACAGGTGCCTGGGCTGCTGTTAAGCAACCTGGAGTGTGACAGATTTGCTTCCAGTATGGCATTGGTATGGACAGGTCATTCTCCAAGCCCAAATATCTTAGTTGAAGGCTACTCTGAGGGATCCAACCTC
Organism: Syrrhaptes paradoxus; assembly: GCA_013400615.1. Lineage (NCBI taxonomy): Eukaryota > Metazoa > Chordata > Aves > Pterocliformes > Pteroclidae > Syrrhaptes > Syrrhaptes paradoxus. The sequence continues at coordinate 75,078 of VZTO01003482.1, read as the reverse complement.
CCCTTGGCTGGCTTCTGTGCATGCAGCCAGCCCTTTGCCTGTGAGCAGCCTACCTCAGGAGAGTAGATTTGACCTGGACCTCTGACAGGAGTTTTCACTGTAGCTGAGGTTTTGCTCTCTCCTTGTTTAGAAGGAATGACTCTATTTATAGGCATGACTGGGCTCTGCTTTGTGGAAATCTCTCTGCCCTTCTCTTAGTGTTAGGCAGCAAAAGTCCCAGCCTTACCTGTGAAGCCTAGGGACCCAGCAGTGCTGCAGCAAATTCTGGGATGCTCTGTTATTTATCACCTCCCTTAGCCCCTGCCTCTCCTCGGTTCTCTGCATTAATTAAGGGTGAGTCTATCTCCACGGGTGAATTGCAGCAGTACGGTGCCTGGGTTCTTGTAGCAATAGCTGGGCTTCATGCGGGAGATTCCCGACTCCCTGCAGCCTGCTTGGGAAGAGAAGCCTGAGCGGTTTGTGTAGGGGATGGAGCATCGGGGCTCTCCCTGGAGATGGTGGCCATGGTTTCTTACGAATGGCTGTGCTGAGATCCATCTGCAGGTTGGGATTTGGGGTCCTGCAGAGCCCAGAATGTTCAAGGCTGTCTAGAAACCATTTATAACAATCGGTATTTGATGGCATCAATAACTCCCTCTGGGCTTCTTGCAGGCTGAGATAGTGGCAGATTGTCAAAATTACTTAACGTCCTGGAACACCACCCATTCCAGTATGAATAGGCTTCTTGTGTACAACTCACATGATTATGGTGTTTTTCTGGTGTCTCTATGGAGACTGGAGACATTCTTCTGGTCTGTTGGTTTGGGATTTTTTTTCTTCTCTGCTTTCAGGTAAATTGTCTTGTAGGAAGAAGATAAAACAGATATAATCCTCTTGAATAATCAATAAAGCATCGGTCACAGAACTCTAAAACATCCTGGTCCCTTTTTTAGGAGGAGTTGGAAACATTTTGATTTTCTCCTTTTTTAATGTGCTACCATCCATCTTGGCAGAGATTTAGCAAGCCTTGTGCAAAAAATAATTGGCCTTAGGCAAAGCTGGATGAAGCAGTGAGCGTTTGCATGTGGATCCTCATCCAAATGAGGCTGGAGTGTGGATTAAAGGGTGAAGTGGTGTTAGGTTAGGGAAGCCTTCCATGCCAAAAAATTGGGGGAGCTTTTTTAAGATGCTCCAACCCCAAACACTCTCATTCTCTTGAGTTCAGATGTTTCCCCTTGCCGTTGGCTCCGGTCCCTCTAGGAAAGTGGTTTAAATGAGATTTTTGTTACCTTGGCCATATTAAAATAGGTTTCTTGGTTTTCACTGGCATCCTAAAGAGGACAGCAACGTGGGTAGGATGATGAGATGGTTTTGCAGTGTGGAGTTCCCTGGAGAAATGGATGCACAGGGAAACCACTGTTTATTGTCCCATTAACATTTGGGGTCAATAGTAGGAGACCAGGCACATCTATCTTGCCCAAACTGGACCCTTAAGTGTTGTGCTTAGGATTTATAACGGAACAGTTGCCTTCTCTGACATTCTCCAGGCTTTTCTCCTTCCTCAGCAGTGGACCTATCTGTGAGTGGAACAATCTGCTCCCCCTGCTCCATCGGTGTGTTTTGCTGCTCAGGATGACACAGAGTGCTCCTTTGCATTCCTGGTTGCCGCTCCCAAACTCCTTAGCTCCAGTTTACAAGTCCAGATTCTAGCCCTTTAGCTACAGCATGAAAAAACAAATCCCCACTTGCTGAAAGGTGGCATATGTTTCTTGGCGTGAACTCAGGTGTACGTGGTATCTATACAACACCCAGAAAATCAGAGCCACCCCATAAATATCCCTCTAAATGCCTTCAGTTCTGCCTGGGAGTCTGTCTCAGAATTCATAATGATTTATTCTATCCGGTTGGGTATGTTTGGTGCCCTGAATAGTGGCAAGACAACGCCCCCGGTGAGCTCATGGAAACCGCTCCAACCACCGCTGCCAACGGCAGGATCTGGTTTGATTTTTTGGAAGCAATAGAGCCTAGGAAAGGGGAAGCTGCTCAGGTGTTGTGTGTCCCTGCAAGGAGGTAACTGGAAAAATAGCAAGACACAGGCTCACAGCCTCCAGTGCAGTTGTGGGGGAAAAATGAGGTCACAGGAGGAAAATACTGGGATTTAGATGATGTTTTCCACCTGGAGAAAGCATGATGGTCTGGCTTCTGTCCTGCGGGTTAACAGAGGGACCCTCTGCCTCACTTTCCCTGAATGTACATCTGAAATCATATCTGTATCCCCTTCCTAAGGAACTTGACAATCTGTGTGATGAGTTCTTTCTGGCTTGTGCATTCTGAGCCTGCTACCAGCACTGGTGAAAATTAATATTAGCTGGATTAGTAATTTAAAGTAGAGTATCTTAATTTGGGGACTTGTCACAAGCTTCACTTGCATAAGTACCATTATAGGTGATTCAAAGTTGGCTCTAAGCAAGGGAGACCAGGTTTAGGGCTTGTAGCAGAGCAACAAAGGTGTTCCAATTGATACTTCAGCTTTCAGTATAATTTTATTGGAGAAGGTAACTAAAAGCCAGGTTTGGACCACAGAAATGCAGCAGCATCACAGTGCGGTAGGGGGAAGAGGAGGAGAATCAGTCAGGCTCAGAGTGGGGTCTGGTGACACTCAGAAAGGCTGCGGACAGATTTAAAGGTGATGGGAGAAGTAATGTAATTGTGAGGATTCAAGACAGGCTCCATAGCTTTAAGAGGTGGAAAAAAAACAAACCCCAATGAAACTGCTGGTGCTGGAACAGTCCTATTCTGCAGTCACCGAGGTGAGGAGTGAAATTGGCTTGTAAAGATAAGCTGGAAGCAATAATCTTCCTGCAGCCAACGGAGCATGTGAGCATGTGCCGTTACCTCTCTGCTCTGCGATTTCTGTGACATTGCACACGCTGGTGCCCAGTGGTATCATTGTGCCATCTGCAAAGGGCCAAGGTCAAGTTCAGAGTCAACAAACACTTCAGTTTCTCTTCCATCCTATGATGGGATCCTGATTTTACAGAAGCTTTCCAGGAGATCTGGGAGAGAGACCCTGTGAGTGGTGTCTGACTGTCTCCCTTTCTCTCAAAAAGCATTTCTGAACAGAGAAGGCCAAGGGGCTCATTGCATTTACCTTGTGTGTGCATGTGAGCAGAATTTCTACGCTCTTCTGCTTGTTTTAAAAAAAAGCTTCCTGGGCAGTTTTATTTTCTCTGGCATCAGGCAGACACTAGAAAGCTGCTTGGCTTCTGTGAGATGGATGCTGAGATCTTTTACTCAAGGGGACTTTCATGTGCTGAGACCTTTCCTACTGAGAGGACAAAGCCTCTGGACACGCTTCCCTTGAGTGAAACTCTGGCCTGAATTGTGCCTCTAGCTACACATTTGATTTTTCTGTTCTGGATCAGGTATCAGGCCCAATATCATGCTGAAAAAGGCATACACTAAAGATCAGAGTGTTGGTGTTTAACAGGATTGGTTATGTTTGTATGTATCTGTTTTCAAAGGTGGTTGGATTTCACCAGAAAAGCAACTTTTCTAGTGATTAAACACAGTAATCTGAGGGGCTTGCAAAAGGTATCTTTGCCCTTTTGATAAGGAATTCAGAAGAAGAATCAATGCACTTTAAGGCTTTGGCACTTTTTGTGACAGAATGGGCAGGAAAAAAAAAATAGGTATTTTGCATTTTAAATTCTTCTTGGAAAGTAAAAACCAGCAAGCTGAAACCCCACCTGATAGAATTCCTCTCCTTGGGCAAATGATCCTGGTGTGCCAGGCGATGTACAAGTACAGGAGCAATTAACCACCGTTAACTAACTCGTGCCAGAGCAGAGCCAGGTACTTGGGTGCTACCTAAATAACAAATTCAGTAATTCAGCAGCAGCTTAATTCTTATGGCCTTAATCACCATCTGCTGATAATGTTTGTGCTGGGACTAAACAAGGCTCCTCCAGGGTGCTTAATCATTTTCCCGAGGTACACAGCACCCTCTTGGGGTACCCTTCCCTCTTGGAGAAGGGCACGTGCAGAAATCCCGGGGACTTGTTCTCCCGCTGCTGTTGGCAGGTGCTGGGCTCACGTGCACAAACTGCATCAAGTCTCCTGCCCTCCAAACCTTTCCTAATGTCCCTTTTGCTTCCCACTCTCCCGTACAGCCAAATTTCTCAACTGCTAGAGAAACCAGAGGGAGAGGAGTACTTATCAGCAAGGCTTGTCCTACATGGGAAGAGGACTGGGGGCTCCAACAGCTGCTGGGGGTTTGAGTCCCCTTGGCAGATGTTTGCTATTCCAGCCACTTCATTAATGTTGGAAACAAAACCCCTGATTATTCCTGACCAAAGCACCCCCTTTTTGATTGACAGACAGTGTGTGTTTCATACGACATAACCCAAAGTATTGCTTTAGCCTCGTTAAAAAAAAAAATCATTAATAAAAGAAATTAAATTTTTAGATGTGTTGGGGTATGCAAATCCTACCGGCCAGTTCATCTCTGCGGGCTCTGGCGAGGGCATTGGTGTTTCCAGAGCACGGGCAGAGGTGCCAGCCCACGTTTCTGGACATCCAGCCCTTCAGATGGGACAAAGAAATATTTAAAGACGAGCGGAGACTCTCGTCTTGTGGTCAGTTGTGTGCGTGTTAGGCAAGCCGGCGCTTTTCTTCCCTCCTTCAGTTCTGGGCTGGATGTAGTCGGGCTCATGGAAGACTCTTTGATTTCCAGCACTTGTGTTGTGTTCTCAGTTTAGGAGACATTCCTCTGCTGCGTCTTGTCAGGTTTTGTGAAGCCAGTAAATGCAAAATGAATTTGGAGTGGGGGCAGGGGGGCTGCAGCTACTGCCCAGGCACCGAGGAAACACGATGGAGCAAAATGCCATTTGCTGGTTTCTGCTGTTTCGGGATTTCACTCAGTAGCTTGCTTGGGGCATTGCTTCAGAAGTATTCTTTGCAATAATTATCAACAGGCAGCAATTGCTTAAATTAATGTTACTGGTAATTATTTTCTTGGAAAAAAGAAAAGTCTGAGAAGCAAAGAAAGTGTGTTCCTAAAATGTTTCATGTCTGTCTGGATTAAGAAGTGAGTATTTGTAAAGCTACATTCACAATGAAGTCAGCAAATCTCCTTAAATATTTGTAGTTTGTTTAGCAACGGTTTAAGTAATTTTAAAATAGTTATATCATCAGGGGGGAAAAAGTCCTTGAACTCCTTAGTGGTTGTTGTCATTCTAGTTAAATTCCTGTTTGTGAGATCGCTTTAGCTTGTCAAAATAAAAAGAACTAAACCCATTTCCAACCAATTTATTTTAAATGAGAATACCATTCCAACGGCTCAGTGAGCAAAATGCTTTGTTTTCTCTTTCCGTGTAACTTGCTGTGCTGTGCTTTTTAAAAACCATTTTTACATGGTTTAAAAAACCATTTTCTTTTTAAAGAAAATAAGTTGAAAGGATATATCAAAAGTATTGTATTTCCTTGCGTCTGCCTTCCAGTTTTGACAGTGTGCGGACAATGCAAGGATCTTTTTTCCTGTTTTAGGGCTCTCCAAATTGGTGGTTGTGTCTCTGAGATTTAAGGCCAAATGATACTTGTAACTGAAAAAGAAATAGTGCTTTTACAAGAGAGATTAAAGATAGTTTATAGTTTTTTTTCCAGGGCTTTCAAAAATATAAATCAATAATAAAAGTTGCTCAAATAGTTTGAGAGTTTGAGAAGGTTGTTTCCTTCTGCCAAAACAGATTCAATTTTCTAATAGTAAAATAACAGCTTGCCCTTTGGATCACCAAAGCACAAAAGCTAAAGGGTGGATGATAATATTTTGCAGATTATATTGAAATACTTATATGAAGGCTGCAATTTTTTTTTGGGAGAGTGGCATATTTCCATAATGAGCCTCTTTACCCGGTTAAAGTTTGCGGCCACAAGTAATTGCGAGCTGGCTGCGGTTTCTGGAAAACCGTGTAGCAACCGGTTAATCGGGAGGAGGATTCCTCCTGATGCGCCTTCCCCTGAATAAGGTGTCCTGGTGATTCCTGTGCGGACTCAAAACAGGGTACGGTGTAATTTCTCAGCGGGCTAAAAATCACCATTTGGGAGCAGTCCTCTCTGCAAACCAGGGGAACTGCTGCGGAGAGGCCACGGAGCAGAGAAATTAAACTGGGGGCTCAGCCCAGCTTCGGCAAAGCGGGGAAACCTTGGCACCCTGCCGTGGGCTGTATGGGGTCTGTCCTCAGCAGAGAGAGGCTCAAAACTCATCTTTGCAAAAAATCCAGCTGAGATAAGCAGGGATCTGCCAGTAAATCAGCTCGGGACCAGAGTAATGCCGCTCTGGAGAAGGCAGCGTTTGCTTCAGCAAAGCACCTATAAATAGTGTTTTTATTCCCTTGCTGTTCTCCAGCACTTCGCGACTGGGGAATAGGTTTGATGCTGATCGGAGGAAACTGTAAGGGCTCAGGAAAAGGCAGTCTCATGCCAGCAGTGATGTGAGCTTTTAATTTTTTAAAGTAATTACAGACTAGAAGGTTGGGGGGGGGGGGGGGGGGAGGGGGGGGGGAAAAAAAAAATTAGAGTGTGAGTAAAGGTTTTTTTTTTTTTNGGGGGGGGGGGGCGGAGCGTGGCGGGAGAAGAAAGGAGGAAACAAAAAAATCTCCAGTCTGGAACCTTTCCATTTTTTTTCACAAAAAAAAAGGGAAAAAAAAGAGAGGAAAAAAAAAGCAAGCAACACACAACAGTATCTTAAAATAGCGAGCAGGGAGGGGAGAGGCTCGGCGGGATCCTCCCCGCCCGGCGCAGGGTAACAATGGTGCTCGGCGGGGAGCAGCGGGCTCCCTGATTGACAGCCGGAGCGTCCTAAAAAGGCGGCGGAGGAGAGATGCTTATCGGCAGGTTTATATAGCGGGGGAGCCGAGCGAGGGGGGAGCGGAGCCGAGCGGAGCCGGGGAGGCAGCGGGAGGCAGCGGCGGCAGCAGCCGGGGCAGCGCTCGGGGGCGGCGGGCGCCGATGCGCGTCCGGCCGCGGGTCTGGCAGCCCCCCCACCGCATCCCACCCCCCCGGTAGCCCCCCGCCATGCAGTGCCAGCCGCAGGCCGGGCGAGCCAAGGCAGGCAGGAGGCGCTCACAAGACCTTGATGATGGGTGAGATTCTGTCCAAGGAAACCTGCGATTGCTTTGAGAAACTTTCTCTCGATCCCGTCTGTCCGTCTCTGCTCGGCCGGCCCAAGCCGCTGCACTCCTGCGCCGGTAAGAAAAGGGTCCCCCCAACCCCAGCCCTCTGCCCTGAACCCCACTTTTCACGCCCCATCCCCAGCGCGAGGGTTGGCGTTTGCTCCCTGTGTTTTCCGGGGAAGGGGGGCGATGGCGTGTGAGAAACAGGGGAAGGTGTCCCTGCCCATGGCAGGGGGGTGGCACTGGATGAGCTCTAAGGTCCCTTCCCACCCAAACCCTTCTGGAGTTCTTCAGAGATCAGAATTTCNTTTAAAAATTCAAGGTCTGCACTGTGGGTTAGGTTTGGGTTTTTGTTTCACTTTTTATTGCTTAAAAATAAGAAGGAGCTTTTCAGGTCTTAGTGGAGCTGTGCTAATATAAAACTTGCTGTTAGGATATCCTAAGAGTTTGACAAGTAGAATAAACCCTTTGCCCAAGCATAAGGCTACCTCCAACCTCAATATTTATTTTGCAAATACTAATTATTAAAGATCCAGAAGTGATTAGGAGGCTGGAACAGAATTAAGAGCCGTGATGACCAGCTTTTTGGGAGACATTACATGCGTAGTGTGATCCTCATTCAGCATTTATTTCTTCCAGTCGATTTGTGTGTGACACTCCTTGCCTTCTCTAACTGATCGCTGACTTATTCTTATACAAGACGTTAATCATTGTTAATCAAGATATTGCTGACAAGGGAGTTTTTCAGAGCTGATCCCTCGCTACTGCGTAGACAGTGAAATTCTGCACTTGGCCAAAATGGGCATGAATGTCCCAAATGTGGGGCGGCTTGCAGTTACGTGGGGAGGGCCCAATTCTGCTCCCATCAGAGTGACTGTGACTTCCACAGACCTCGGTCTGCCGCGGAGAGGGAAGAGATTTCTCTCTCCTGTACAGAAAGAGGAAGCAATGGAAAAGGAAGCCCCCTTTAGTCTGTGTATTTACCAACATCCAGAAGCATGGATGACTAACTCGGCATCAAAAAACATTATTTAAACGTCACGTTTAGGCTGAGGGATCCGTAGCGTTCTTGATGGGCGTTTCCCAGCAGCTGTTTGGAGTCTCATCACCCCATGGGGAAAAAAAAGATAATTTTTTTAAAATATGTAGTTCTGTGTCAAGTATAACAAACATTGTCTTTGCAAGACTAATGTATATTCATTAAATAATCATTAATAATCCTCAAATGATTCAGCGGTGGATTCTGAGTGATGCTAGCGTGACTCTTGTGGTTACTGTTCAATTAAAGCCTTATTTCTCTTTGTGCCTGGGATCTTTCATGAATTTGCCCTCGAGACTGTGTTTCTAGCCCAAGCTCTGGCCTGTCCCTGTGTCAGGGTGGATTGTGAATATCTGCTTCTCATGGAATAAGCTTTACGGAGCTGCCGCGCTTGAGAAGTGAAGTATGGAGAGAGATTTGTGTGTGGGATTAAAACCGTAAGCTGCTGTAGAAGACCACGCTTCCAAATTGTAAGCCTTCTAAGGTTTGTAGGTACAATTCAAGTCCTAAATGGATTAGGTAATGGGATTTTCTTTTAATTATAAAAGAAAGGAAATTCTGTCATTGTGATATTGTTCATTTCTTAGACAAAAGATAACTAGATATGAAAGAACTGGAAAAATACCCAACGCAAATCTGTTTAGAAAAACAAAAACAAAACCACTTGGGGACTGAAGAGCGCAGCAATACAGCGGGATGGCATTGAACTTACTGCCCGCGTCTCCTTTTGAGTTAATGGGGAAGGGAGGGAGCACTTAGTCTCTTGTGGTCTAAAAGAAATGAATCTTAACCTGAATCACAGAAATTCACCTTGCCAGTATAGTCATCGCTGGGACCTGGGAGTGTTCGGAGCAGTACTGAGTGATTAGTTGCTTCAGCTGAACTTCAGCAGCACAGCTTTTTCTCGAGTCAGGACTCGGGTTTTGTAAGCGTTTTCATGGGCTAAAGTGTTAATAGTTCTTTCATCTTGGGTGAAGTTGGAGAAGCCTGATATGCCTTTATAATTTATTTGGAGCTGAAAGATCTGAGATGTTGGAGTTGTGCAGCGTGTGTGTTTAATGACATCCTTTGTTAAGTGATGAGAAAAATATTGGTAACTGAATGGTAAATCTCTTTTCTTTTGGCTGGGATCAAATGCTAAATATTTAAGCGTGTGCAGCTGAATTGGGACAGAACAAAATTAAGTAGAAGGGGACGGGGGTGGAAGGAGTGTTCAGGACTTTTCCTGTGCATCACGAAGTCGCAGGCTGACATTTTAGTTGTAAGGAGTTTCAGGAGGTCTGATGCAAAGCTCATCGATCTCGCTGGGGAGATTCCCATTGAGAGGAGCTTGGAACCAGCCCCAGCCCACATTCTTCTTTGGAAAGAAAAATATAATTCCCTGTGCGAAGGATCCATCATTAGCTTGAAATTTGGTGTATGAACGTGTATTGCAGCGCTTATTAAACCAAATAAACAAGTATGAATCTGTCCCAAAATGCTAGCCCAGGTTCAGAGCCATTGCGACTTAAAAAAAATATATTTAAACAGAAATGGTTTTGGATGGTGGTTAATATCTCTTGGGTTTATGCCTTTTTTATTGTGATGACTTAGTGAAAACATTATTTATTTTCTTTTGTGCTGTTTCTATTTTTATTGGCTTTTCATATTGTGTCATATCTCATTAATTTGTATAAGTAGTGATTAGAGAGTTGATGTATACTGTGCGTGGTTTGGTACGGTGATTTCTGAGGACTGCTTTTCAGCTGAGCAGGGCCCTCCAGGAATCACTTTTCAAATTGTCTTTAAAATAATTTTTCAATTTTACATTTAAAAATATTTGTGGGCGTCTACACTGATGCTGTTTTGTTTCCTGGATTTTTAAAAATCTTAGTTTAGCAATACATTCAGAATCCAAATGTTGTATGTATAGTTCCGGACATGATAAAGACATTGTCAGTGTCTGAGGTTATGAGGTCACACTGGAAATAGTTCATATTTATCAAAGTAACTAAAATTGTTTGAAAAATAAAGACCAGCATGGTCATATCCCTGGTGACAGCGGAATTTGTGACATTGTGTATTGATAATGGACAGTAGTGGTCTTGCATGTCCTGTCTATTTCTATCCCAGTTATATTCAGATGGCTGAACTAAAAAGAATCTCCTTGCCTCTTTTGAGAGGCAAGATTTTGAGAGAGATGCATCTTCAGTTTATTTTAGCAAAGTTCATGGTGCGAGTTATTTATTGTCTATTCTGTATATTCATTCCTAAATGGACCCATTCTAAAGTTCATAAAAACCCCAAAATTTGAAATGATCCTAGGGGTTTATAACTTAAATTCCACTGAGCATCAGTGCAATGCATTTCTGTTCTACACCGGGGTTTTACTGGTACGTGTCTCGGGTAGGACCGCGCTTTCTCTTCTCTCTGCTGCAGTGGCTATACTGGAACAGCGCCTTGCATGAACATAGCTCACAAAGATGCCTTATATCCGTGCGGTTTTACTTGTCTTCGAAGAGAATTCGCTACTTTGATATAAAATA